>JAODAL010015026.1:0-85322 GCA_025379985.1 Phyllomedusa bahiana
CGCTGACTATGAATAAAGTGCACGGGTCCCTGTCACCCGGGTATTTGAATGCTCCATAGACCCACTCAGCATAGGAGAGGCTCGCCAACCTGGGCCAACCTAAGGAAGCTCCCACCCTTTTGTAAACCTCTATATTGTAAGGGCAGTGAAGCAGGAAATGCTCCATGCTCTCTAGTGCATTGCTGCACCCCTCTCGGGGACATCCCCTATCATCGGGGTGCCTGAACTTCACATTACCACTTACATATAGCTTTCCATGGAAGCAACGCCAGGCCACATCCCAAACCTTTAAAGGGATCCTGTCCGAATTCAGAAAACGTAACCCTGCCCTCAGATCCCGACCTGGGCAATCCTTGAGGGCCAATGGTCTCCGGAAATGGGTCGACAACACCCTCTCATCCAGGAATTTCCTGGCGAGGGTTCTTATCTCCACCATCTCCAGACCCCATCGGCGGATGATCTTCAGAGTCAGGGCAACATACGCCGGGAAATACTCGCGTGACCTGCGAAAATTCTTCACTTGACCCCCCAACTCCCATTCCTGGAAGTAAGGCTGAAACCATTCCCGACAGGAGACCACCCACAGAGGAGGGCCTGCAGTCCACATGCACGCCAGGTTGATCTTAAAAAAGGTGTTCGTTAAGAACACTACGGGGTTAACCATACCTAACCCCCCTAGTCTCCTCTTGTGGTATGTCACCTCTCTCCTGATTAGGTTCATTCTGTTCCCCCATAACATCTGGAAGAACAGACTGTAAACCCGCGGCCAGAGAGACTCGGGCAAAAGGCACACGCTGCCCAGATAGATGAATAATGGGAGCAGGAAAGATTTGATCAAGCTAATTCTCTCTCTAAGGGTTAATGACCAACCCTTCCACCGGTCCACCTTCTGAGCGGCATTGTTTAGCCTGTCCTCCCAATTTTTCTTTGGGTAATCACCCTGGCCGAAATCAATGCCTAAGATCTTTACTGTTTCCTGGGGGGCAGGGAGAGTGTCTGGAGGATCAAAGATAGGGTCCCCTTCTCCCATCCAAAGACTTTCACACTTATCCCGGTTAATTCTGGACCCAGAAGCTTCCGAATAGCTCTCTACCTCCGACATCACCCATCCCGCCTCCTCTTTCGAGGAGACAAAGACAGTGACATCATCGGCATAGGCTATTACCCTCAGGGCAGGTGCTAATGTCCGCGAGGCCATCCTTACCCCCGCCAACGGTCCGCAATCTAGCCTCCTTAAGAAGGGATCGATTGCAAACGCGTAAAGCAGAGGGCTTAGGGGACAACCCTGACGAACACCAGATTCCACCCTGAAAGGTCGCCCGAACCAACCGTTCACCAATGGAAAAGTCTCAGCCCCTTTATACAAGGTCTTTAACCAATTTACAAACCTCCCCGGCAGGCCATAATTCAGAAGAGTGGACCAGAGGTACTCATGATTAACCCGATCAAAAGCTTTTGCCTGATCCAAAGACAGCGTGAACCCCTTCCAGTGACCCGCCCTGCCCCGCTCCACAGCCTCCCTGACACCAAGGGCCGCGCTAACGGCGCTGCGACCGGGAACGGAGCAGTGCTGAGCCGATGAAAGGAGCTGTGAGGCAGATTTTATCAGCCTATTAAAAAGCACTTTTGCCAGAATCTTCCTGTCCACATTGAGCAGCGCTATGGGACGCCAATTCTCAATGTGGGACGGATCTTTACCCTTTGAAAGGATGATCAGGGCAGACCTCCTCATTGACTTTGGCAGAGTGCCCGAGGAGAGACACTCATTTAATACCTCAGTCAAGAGGGGAACCAAGGTGTCCTTAAAGGTCTTGTAAAATTCCGATGTTAAGCCATCAGGTCCCGGGGTCTTCTTGAGGGCTAAGCTCTCAATGCCACCTTCACTTCCTATTCATCTGATCTTCCTTCTTAAATCATCAAAGTGAGGGGCTCTATTCCTGGTTCTGGAACATGGCTTCAGCACAGGATAGCCGAGCATTTGTCTCGATCTAGTCCTCCAGCCCCAAGAGATGCGAGTAGAATGGGAGACCTAACGATCTTCCAGGAATCTTCTGATCTGGACCCGTTTCATGATATCCCATACTGTCTTTTAGGACCTGTCACCATCTACAACCCCCCCCCACCACCCAACACATCCCCCCCTCACATCAAGCTACAACCCTCCCCGCCCCCCTCTTATCCCCCCCCCCCCCCCCACCTGAACACTGACATCATACAGTCTTGTAGGGATCGGCGAGCAGGTTTTTACAAAATCACTTCTCATAAAAACCAAAGGATGTGTACCTATTCATACTGGCATTCGCTTGAGCAAGGATTTCACCCTGGATGATCTCCTCGCGGTTACCTCCAGAGAGACCCAACCTGCTCCACGAGTTCCTCCTCAGGACTCTGATACAGGCTTGGTACATGGTTCAGACACCAAGGCTCGAGGTTCTGGCGGCAAGAACTTAGCAGCTCTCTTTTTGAATACTTCCCACCACTCTGATTTGCTTCCTACATGAGGCCCGAGTAATGGTACCTGACTCTGAAGGATGTCCTCGAAGGATTGTCCATGATTTCCGTCTCTTCCTAGGAGGAGTGACTCAGTATTCAAGCTTCAATTAACCTCTCCCCATTCGAGGGGTTCTCTGAAATATTCAAGAAAACATAAATTAAAACAGCTCGCCGTCGGTGAAATCATACCTCACCACCGGACAAGGGCTTGGGGGTTTTTCGAGATAGCTTCCTCCTTTAAATAAGTACCTTTCTAACCTAGACCAATTGACTACCCCTATGGAAAGTGAACACTCCCTGTGGCCTGGGCTATGCCCTGATGTGGACATCCACCAGTACAAGCTTCCGTGACTATTCTATTCAAAGCGACGCCTTAAATAGCCTACACCTCTGGAAACACTCACAATCTATTATGAGGACCTCCGAGACGGTATTGAAGTCCTCCTCAAATATAAAAGATGGACTTGACGGCCTCGTAGTAAAAAGGAAAGGGCTTTACTTTCATAAAGAGACATTTCCTGTCCACTGGCTTTGTGGGCCGTAGATGTTAAATTAGTCTTAATTCTTGTCCATTCATGACGACATCTAAAAGATCAGACAACTCCCCATTTCGAAGCTCAAAAAACCCGTTCTTGCATTTTTTTATCCTCGGCGTAAAAATGAACCGCACTCGGGTATATGGCTCGGCTGCAGTCGAGACCAATAGGAGGGGGGGTGGGTAAAAACGGCCCTCCATTCCTTCTTCGCATTTCCTTATGGCCAACAAGTCTGTCAGCTGGTCTACTTGCAAGAACTAAATGTCAGCTTCAACCCGCGCTGAGAAATTCCACAAAGGCCGTATATCTATCTCCATATCTGACTTATTGCTGGAAACGTTAATACTTGGCCAGCGTCACAAAGTTGGTGCTGCCATCCACTGGTGATCCAAGCTCGACAGGCCTTTCCTTCTTAACTGTACCACTCCACCTCCCCCTCCCCATCCGGAGGTCGAGGGTTTCACCTTTTTTAAACTTAAGACTTATTCATATTTTACACCACTCTCACCCCTTCCACGTGCTATTTGCTCTTCACCACCACTCAGTTGCCGGCTCCTTCTCCCTCTAACCACTGGGATTTGAGGTACTTAGTGTCATTTGGGATCTACTGGAGTGGCGACTAGCGCACTCCCCGAAGGCCCTCCGCCTTCCCTTTTTGTTACGTTCGTCTCTTACCTCCTCATTCCCCTGATGAGCCCAAATGGGTACTGAGGACTCTTTACGGTTGGCGGCTTCAGTTCACGAGGTGGGGTTTTACTAGCATTTCTTTATCATGGCAACCTGGTCAGGGTAAGGGGGTAGAGTTAATACCATTCTAATGAGATGAGAGTTGCCATTCTCCCTCTCCCTTTTCCCCCTTTTGCACTCCGTTTGTAAAGATGCTCATCCTTTCACCTCCTCCACTCCCCTTCTCGCTACCCCTGGTGATAGGAGGCTGTGGGAGGGCAGCACTTCCTCCTCTTCCTCAATCCTCCTTGGTCTCTTCTCTATGCCACTTCCCATTACAGAGCCTCAGTTTGTCCTGCTCTGGAGGTGGGTTTCCTGGGCTTTTTGAGTTCAAGACCCACAGCATGGGTCTGGGAAGGCCCACTTCCTCTCCTTTATACGCACCTACCATACGTCTTAGCTTTGTGTCCATTTCTTTTTCCTCGTCATTGGATCCTCAGCTCATTCATCCTTTGTTGTCTCCATCATCTGTGTCCCTCTACACGTCCTCAGGTCCCCTTGCTTCTCCCATTACGCATTGTGGGACGCGGAGTTATTGGCGGCAGAGCAGAGGGCAGCGACTAAAGGGTTGACACCAAGCCACCACATAGGTGACAGCGGAAATCCTGCCACAGGATGAGGCTAGATGGCATACCTCCCCACACACATTGCCCACACCTGTGCCATGCACTGGCACTGAAATGCGTCTGGGGTCGCCACACCTGTGACAAAGCTTCGGGCTACACCCTGGTAAAAGACCAGGATTCGATTCCCTGCTAGAAGGTGGAGGGTGGGATGGAGTGACGGTGTTTACCAGCGTACTCTTAAGTTTGACATGGATTGGTCCAGGCACTGACCAGATGCAGAAGTATCTTATTTTTTACCGGAATTGGACGACGTCTCCATATCTGTTTAACCAGGGTCATGATGTCTCATGTAACGAGTGATTCATTTTCTTGTTAAAACTGTCACTCTCTTAACGTTATTTTGGCGGTTATCGCTTGGGCAACGAAACCCCGCCACTCGGGTATGATGACTGTTTGAGTCATAGCGGGAACCAAAAAAAGTCCAAGTCCTCCACCCGCATTGAAGCTAGTCATTATATAGGAGACCAGTAGGTATGTATCAGGGAAAAGATGTTTGATACCCTGAACTCCATCCCAAAATAGAGCTCCACCACCTTAGATCTATTGGGAATTGTATCATTGCCTACCACTTTGTGTCGGATGACATTTCCTCCTGGGTACACCTTGCCCTGGTCTGTAGGAGGCTTGCCTGGCACTTTCTCCTCCTGTCCTTTGCTCTCGGAAGGCAGAGAGCCCATGCCTCTATGTCACAAAAGGACAACTGGTATCCTCCATACACCTTTATGGTGGACTGATTGGTCGCCTATCTTGAGGGCCTCAGGAAACGGCACGCTGATCTTCCTCACTGCGGCAACTGGTGGTGGTGGTCTGGAGAACCTATCCCCCCCCCCGCCGCTACTTTTGCATAGCTGCGGCCCCTCCACCATATGAATAAGGGGTACGCTGCGGCAGAGGGGCCAGGTGGGTGGGCCCAGTACCCTCCCCATCCCTGCTAGACTAGCCCCAACATTAACCCAATTACTCACCATATTATTCTTGAATTTTTTCCTCGTTCTTTCTTGAATTTCTTCCCTTACTTCCACGCCTTCCGAAACATTTTTTTAACCTTATTTTTCCCACCCACATTTATCGTCATTTTCTGCACATTCTCCCTAACTTTCTCTCCCGTGTCCATTCCACCCTCCCCTCAAACTCCACCACTTTCTCTCACACATTTACACGATCACATTCTCACCAACAACCATTCCCACATTCATCCCGCACTTCTCTCCAACGTTCCCCTCACATTCACACCGCTCATTCTCACCAGCCTTCCCCATATTTACCCTCACATTTCTCACCCAGTTCCCCACAATTTGAACCACATTCTCACATCAATTTTCCCTTTTGCATTCTCATAAAAACTTTTGATCGGATTTTACCATCCATATCCACGACATTCTCGACCTACATTTTCGCCTTCCTTGGACACAGCTCCTGATTTTGTTCTGGGGCGCGGGAGGTGATCCCTCCTCATTTGGAGTCATAGAATATTTGTGGGGCTTACTGCATCTTGAGCACCAACTTACACCCCCCTCTTAGCTCCTCTCTGGAATCCCCCGGGTGACACTGGGTATTCCGAGAAGGGCAACCAGAAACCATTTTAGATATCTCCAGTCAAACTTTTCACGTGATTCTTCTTCCTCCCTCCTTCCTCTGGAAGGTCGTCCACGAAGGGTAAAGCTCCTGAAGATGAGGGAGGACTCAAACCGCACAAATTGCTCCTATAAGCGCCCTCCTGGGTCACCAGCGTCATTTATTTCTCTGTAACAACTCTTGTTGTGGGGGATTCCGCTATTTTCTATTTTGGAGGGACTCTGAAAGGCACTACACTTATTTTGTCCCCGTCTTCCTCTGCCTCATGGTCATTACTCTCTCCGCTGAAAAATCATCTGAGTTCATCTGTTTTTTCCCCCAAATCATTTTAAACCTTTATCGTTTGTTAATTTATCTTTTTAAACATCCCACTATGTACAAGATTCAGTGTTTTCCTCATTTTTTAACTTCTATCTTTTAGAACGTATTTTTTTTTATCTCCTGGTTAGGATCCTTCTTTTTCTGTTTGTAGGTTATTTTTTTTATTTCTATAACTGTAGATCATCTAAGTTATTTTGAAGTTTAAATTTCGCTTCCACATTGCTCACAAATCTTAAGAAAAAATAAATGCAATTCTAGAACTAGAGTTTGGTGAGTCATTCTTTCTCATTGAGTCCCTGTTTTTTAATGAGCTCACATACCCCCTTCCTCTCCTGTAATATAAGGTTTTCACCGCTCTTTTTGTGGAAAAGTTTTTTACTATGAGGACATTCTTTTAGCTTTAATTTAAGCTAGTTGCTTGATCTTACCGGTTTGGTTGTGATCTCCGGTGTTGTAGCGACTGTTGCCTGGGAGAGCAGATCCGTGCTAGATTCCATTGTTCCCACTCTTTAGGTACCTCTCCAGATGTTTTGGGCTTGTTATCTAGATACAGCTTATTTGTTTTTAGTCATCTATGCCAACGCTTGCCGCTGCCAACCTGGTCTGGTTGCCTCTGACGCTGTTTGTCCTGGGTTATTTCCAAATCTCCACTGTCGCTAACCTTGACCATCGGGTGCCTGCCGCTGGACCCTCTCTTATCCATAAAATTTACTGCAGTTTCACCTTTATTAGGCCTTTCTTGTCTGGCTGAAGGCTGCTGGGACACGCTTGGCCGCTCTGAAACACGCTTTGGCTGCTGGGACTGGGTTGCTGAGGCTTGAGTTTGGCTGCTCATATTTGGGCAGGCTAGGTTTAGGCTGAGTTGAGGAGTTGCATGGCTGACTGCTGGGACATAGCATGGATGCTTTCCACTTTCTGGATTTTGGCCACGTTGCAGGGTTGACTGCTTGGCCTATTTTGAATAGGCATGTGTAGCTGGTCTGGGGTTTGGTCTCTGCAGCTTCAGGGGGCAGAAAAGGAGAAGTTGTGTTAACTCACTCTGCACTCCATGATCCCCGTGGCTGCAGGTATACCTGTGATCCCATGCCCTGTTCAATCTACTCTTCGCTGGCTGTGCTGTACTTCAGAGCTGACAGCAGTCACCGCACCTGTGAACGGGATCACTGACAGCCTCCCTTGCAACTTGCCGGAGTCTCTGCCTGCTCGATGCTGCTACGTTCTTCCTGCTTCTGGGGGGGGGGAGGACATTGCTGTTCCATCCCGCACTCGCCCGTGCTGTTCCACTCACATGCTCAACTTAACAGCTTGCAGGCTGCAGTAGTAGAATGCTTCCCTTGCTGTGCTCTTGTCGGCCTTCCTGCTGTCTGTAGCGGTGTTGAGACCAGACATTGCTGAGCTTCTCACTTTGATCTTCTTCACCGCGCCGCTTGTGTCTCCTTCCACTTCTGGCCAGTAATTCTGTGTCGCCGGCCTCCTGACTCAGGGATGCCAGGGGCTTGCAATGCCCGCTCTGCATCATCAGGGTAGCCGGCCAACGCCCACCCCCCACCACCCCACTTGTAGCTGGAGGGGGGGGGAAACAGTTGTTACCTGTCTTCACGTGTAGCAGAGCTGAGTTTGACTGTCTAGCTCTTCCTCTTCCTCCTCTCACGGTGGTGGACATGCACTAGGGGGTGGTGATATGGAGAACAACAGCGCTCCCTGACCGGGGATCACCTTAGAACAGAATGGAGATACAGCGCTCCATGTATGGGAACTCCTTTAGAACAGAATGGAGAACTCAGCGCTGCTCCCTTGTATCTGGGAACTCCCCATTAGAACGATTGGATAGTTTTGTGCAAGTGTGACTGACTGGTTCTCCATTCTGAGCCGATACTTTTGGGGGCCCGTTCCCGGGATAGGTACGAGTACCACCTCTATCAGACTTTGATGGCATAGTGTACAGATGTGCCACCAAAGTGCATGTTGGAAACACCCCTTTTAATCTCTATGTTGTATGTATCCCCTATTGTTCAGCTGGGTGTTACCAATGTGTCCCCGAATAGTTTGACATTGTTCCATCAGTGCTGGCAGGGACACGCCCCTCTGAAAACTGGAATGGTCACACCCAGCTGACAGATTCAGTAATACATTTTTAGGATGAATAACAGAGTAACAGCACACAGGGGACACAAGGATATACTAAAACAGACCTGTCAGGAGAGGTCACGGTCCCCTTTAAGTTATGGGTAATCGTGGGATTTTTTAGGGTTTAATTGCTTTAATGCAGACATCTTCACACTGATATTTGTTTTAATTTTTAAGGTTTCCCAAAAGGATTGGATAAAGTAGGGATTGAAGCTAAATTGCAAGGTATAGTGATTTACATTTTCTTTTATACACAATTTCTTCTTCAATAGCTTTATTGTTATTCATGTATAGTCATGTTATATGTACTGTATCTACACTGTACTGAAGGTGGTCAAGATTCTGGAAGGTAAAAGGGATCTTCTCACCACATTGATTGGCTTTAAACATGGAGGCAAAAGTAAATAATGATTATTACCAAATACATTACCATTTTGATTTTGTTTCCCTTCAGAGATAGATCAGTTCTCTCCTGCTTGTGTACTCATATTTCACTAGGTTACCAACCGCCTCTCTCTGCTCTTGCAGTGGCCGGGATGGTGACGTCACTCCTTGCTGTGTCTTATTACCATCACAGGAGCTTGTTTATCTTTTTTACTGACAACTTTTCAAGCTCTGTGGCCTGGTGCACTACTGTTAAAAACCCTCCATCACTCATTTCCCTCTAACAGGTTCAGCTAGGAATAGCAGAGCTGAATTGTCAGTCACTGCTGTAGAACCACCCACAGGAAGTGGGAACTTGAAGCTGTAGAACCACCCACAGCCTGAACAGGAAGTGGGAACCTAAAGCTGTAGAATCACCCACATCCTGAACAGGAAGTGAGAGCCTGAAGCTGTAGGTCCGCCCACAGTCTGAACAGGAAGTGGGAGCCTGAAGCTGTAGATCTACCCACATCCTGAACAGGAAGTGGGAGCCTGAAGCTGTAGATCTACCCACATCCTGAGCAGGAAGTGGGAGTCTGAAGCTGTAGGTCCGCCCACAGCCTGAACTGGAAGTGGGAGCCTGAAGCTGTAGGTCCGGCCACAGTCTGAACAGGAAGTGGGAGCCTGAAGCTGTAGGTCCGCCCACAGTCTGAACAGGAAGTGGGAGCCTGAAGCTGTAGATCTACCCACATCCTGAACAGGAAGTGGGAGCCTGAAGCTGTAGAACTGGCCACAGTCTGAACAGGAAGTGGGAGCCTGAAGCTGTAGGTCCGCCCACAGTCTGAACAGGAAGTGGGAGCCTGAAGCTGTAGATCTACCCACATCCTGAGCAGGAAGTGGGAGCCTGAAGCTGTAGGTCCGCCCAAAGCCTGAACTGGAAGTGGGAGCCTGAAGCTGTAGGTCCGCCCACAGCCTGAACAGGAAGTGGGAGCCTGAAGCTGTTGAACTGTCCACAGTCTGAATAGGAAGTGGGAGCCTACGAGTATGTTCACACATGCGGGGCGCATTTCGCAGCGTATTTGCACTTCGGTACGCCCGATATGTGCGCCATAATTACGGTGATTTATAGCTCTCATAGAGAACTATGAATTACATCTCGTCTCCCCCGGCGTACAATATGGTCGTATTGTACGCCAGGGGGAGAGAAGTGACAGTGAAAGTGAACGGGGCCGGCCCTCCCATGCTTTAGAAGTACACGATGGACAGCGCATACTTCTAAAACACACAGCGTATTGCAGCGCGTACAGTACGCACCCCAACACACCGTGTGAACATACCCTACAGCTGTAGAACTGCCCATAGCCTGAACAGGAAGTGGGAGCCTGAATCTATCGAACCACCTACAGCATTAAACAGGAATTGGTTGCCTGAAACTGTAGAACCACCTACAGCATTAAACAGGAAGGGGGAGCCTAAAGCTGCAGAACAGCCCACTGTCTAAACAGGATGTGGGAGCCTGAAGCTGTAGAACCACCCACAGCGTGAACAAGAAGTGGGAGCCTGAAGCTGCAGAACTGGCCACAGTCTAAGCAGGAAGTGGGAGCCTGAAACTGCAGAACTTCCCACAGCCTGAACAGGAAGTGGGAGCCTGAAGCTGCAGAACCACCCACAGCCTGAACAGGAAGTGGGAGCCTGAAGCTGCAGAACCACCCACAGCCTGAACAGGAAGTGGGAGCCTGAAGCTGCAGAACCACCCACAGCCTGAACAGGAAGTGGGAGCCTGAAGCTGAAGAACCCCCCCATAGCTTGAACAGGAAGTGGGAGCTTGAAGCTGTAGAATTGCCCACAGCTTGAACAGGAAGTGTCAGCCTCCAGCTAGCTATAAATAGCAGGCTCTGTTATGAGAAAACCCCTGTTATCCTCAATGTTTTCAGTATATTTGTGTGTTGCACATATGTATTTATTATTTTGCCTTAGCAGCTCTTTATTTATCCAGAGAGGCATAAGCGCAGCCTTTGGAGCAGTGCACAGAGCCCTTATACGTCCTAATATAGAGCTCCATGGCTTCTACATGCTGCTCTACAGCCTTTGTAAGGTGCCCTATGTACATAGATATGCTTCCCATGGATGAATGCTTCTTAGAAAGAATACGTCATGAATTATTGAAACTGATGAACCATACAAGGATTTTCTTTCTATCAGATTCCGTATGCATAGAATTATATATATAGTATATACAGTATATCATATAGAGGTACTTTGTGAGTTGACACACATGTAATTAGCATAACTCAGAGGTGGAATAGGACTGCAATAAGGCCACGTAAGAGAGCTCTAGAGCTGAATTTGCTGCCTTCCATATGGAAGGCAATGTTTAGAGGGGTTGTCAGACTTGAGACAATGATGACATATCACTAGGATATTCCATCATTATCTGAGAGGTCGGAGTCCCACCTCTGGGACCCGCACCAATCTCGTAAATGAGTCCTGACACCTCTCCTTTCTGAACGGCGAGGTGGTCAGGACTCTTCTATAGACTTGAAATGGAGCTTTGATTACAGCTGAGCATCGCCTCGGCTAAACCTGGAACTCACATTCTCGTCTATGTCAGAACAGAGAGGTTTCGGGAGCTCATTTAGAAGACCGGTGCGGGTCACACTTCTGGGACCTACCAGACAATGTTTGCAACTCATAGCCATATTCCATAATTGTTTAAAGTGAGACAACCCCTTTAAGAACATCCATATCAGATAGCGTCTCAAAATCCTATTGATCTTTTATACCAGTCACAAAATATATTAATGAATTGATAATTTTATAATACGAACAATTGAATTATTATAACTGCGGACGCCACTAAGTCGTCATATTTGTGTTGTAACAGAGCTTTGCTTGAAAAATCTGAATGATTTATCATCAGTTGGATTAATTAGAATGGATGAAGATTTCAATTTTAAGCCTACAGGTAACAAGTATCAAGATAATCCTACAATGTTACGCTTGTGCATTTATGATCTTATTTTACTACATGGGCTAAAATAGAAACAGGAGACTGTAGCTTAACACTTACAGAGACTTTTATGATTGGGTTTTTCACCCTTTTCTGGCGTAAAATGCCAGTGAGCAGTCTACGATGTCTAATGCACCTAATGAATGTGTTATAATAGAGTTTGAAAAATTCCAGCGTTCGTGCTCCGGATAGAAAATTAGTGTATAAAACGCACTTTAATTGAAGACTATATAAAAACATGATATAAAATCATAGACAAAGCTAATAAGTTTACGCGTTTCAAGCTCACTACATGGCTACAGATCTGGAATTTTTCAAACTCTATTATATCTGTGGGACATCTACAGCTGGACGTCCATTTCCATGTGCACCGTGTGTTGAAGGAACTCTTGCGGACCCCGAACTAGCCCGAGATTCACGGTGAGCGTTTATAAACCTTTGCTTTTTTATAATGAATGTGTCAGGCGCATTGTTCATAAGATTCAACACTTTCTAATGTGCTTAACATGAGGAGGTGTTCTGGGGGGGTTCTGGGGGCGTCGCTCCACAATCGTAATATTAGTCCACCAAGCAGGATCTGTACCATAGTTTCTATCACTGACATGCTATTCTAATGACTTTTCTGTTATTTATTTCTAGCCTATCTATAGCCTTTTTAAATGTTTGGGCCATTACTAATGCACCAAACACACAGGCGAGGCGCAAGGAACTTTAGACTTCATTTATAATCGCACAAAAACCACTTTCATACATTCAGGCGCATTATACACTGAAAATGAGACTCAACAGTTCACTTCAAAGCCCCTGCCTTCATACCTGTCTCCCTTATTTTTTAAATTATTTTTCGGCTACATAGGCTTATGAGGGGTTCTTTTTTTGCAGATGTACTTTTTGATGGTAGCATTGAACGTACTATATAATGTACTGGGAAACCAAGAAAAAAACAAATCAGGAAAGGGATAAATGAGATGTCACTTGTATTCTGCAGGTCGGCACGATTCTGGTGATACCAAATTTGCAGAGTTTTGTCATTTAGTACTTTCTGCGACCAATAACAATTTATTTTTCCATCTTTTTTATTGGTACCATTTTGGGATACATGTGACCATGGGCGTAACTATAGCCATAGCATGTGCTGGGCCCAGAAGTTGATGGGACCTAATTAGGTACAAGAACATTGTAACTTTTTGTAAGGATCAAGTAGTTGCTGGCTTTCTGCTCTCCAGCGCTACTATGTTGGTTCCCTGATATATGATGGTATCATTTATATCTTTAATTATTGCTACCTATGCTTCTTTTTTAGTTTATTGTCATTAGATGGTGGGGCCCCATCTCATTTTGCTCTGGGGCCCTTTAAGTTCTAGCTACACCACTGCTTGGGACTTTATTATCAGTGTTTTAGGGATACAAAACAACTGGGGAAAAAAACACAATTTTGGCATTGAGAATTATTTTTATTCTACGGTGTTAAATGATGTTATATTTTAATCGATCAGACTTTTACACTTTTCTTGATACCAATGATGAGTACATTTTTTTTTTTTTATTTGCAAAATGGCAAATGGTGTGTTTTGAATTTTTATATTTTCTTAAATATATGTGTAATCCCTTAGGGCATGTCCCCACGGCACGGGTTTTCGGCCGGTTTTTCAGCCGGTTTGCGGTTTTTCAGACAGCCTGAAAAACCGGCCGAAAATTAGCACAAGTGTGCTCTATGGAAAACCCGTGCAGCAGTCAGCACTGCAAGGGTTTTCTGCCCGGCGGTTTTGCCGCTGGCGGTCCGGTGGCAAAACATTGAGCAAGCACCATCTTCTGTCCGGTTTTCGGACGGAATCTGTGCTTCTCCATGGGAGAGGGAAGGGCTCTTCTCTGCTCATCGCGGAGAAAAGCCCGCCCCCCCCCCCGCGCGGCCGTGGGGACGGGCGCAAAACAGGACAAATACCGGCCGGCAAACCAGCCGGTATTTGTCCTATGCCGTGGGGATGTGTCCTTAGGCCTCGTTCACACGGCTTATTGCCGGCGTGATTGCGGGGACGGATTTCGCCCCGCAATTACGCCGGCAGCCGTGCAGCGGGGGCGGAGCGGGGAGCCACCAGCTCGCCGGCCTCATAGACTGTCATTATCTACGGCGCGTACGCGCCATAGATAATTGACATGTCACTTGTTCCATAGTTCTCTATGAGAACTGTGGATTACCGTAGTTACTGGGACGGATTGGAGCCGTACTGCAGCGCAAATCCGGCTCGCAGTACGGCTCAATCCGCCCCAAATAAGCCGTGTGAACGAGCCTTAGCCATGTCCCACTGCACGGGTTTTCCGCCGCGGTTTTGCGCTGGTGGTCCGGCGGCAAAACATCGAACATGCACCATCTGCCGTCCGGTGTCCCGACTGAATATGTGCCTGTCTATGGGAGGGGGGCGGGCCTTTCTCCGCTCATCGCGGAGAAAAGCCGTCCTCCCCGCGGCCGTGGGGACGGCGCAAAAAGTGACAAATACCGGCCGGCAAACCGCCAGGTATTTGTCTGTGCCGTGTAAACGGCCCCTTATGGTACTTGACCACTAAAGAGGACAATCACTTTTACACTGTTCTGCAATAGAAGTATAAAATATAAGTATATTATACACTGTGTTCCAAATTATTATGCAAATAATATTTTCTCTTATTTTCCAAAATTACCTATATGAATTGCAGTCATTGTAATTTTCTAGTCATCAACTATTACAGTATAATTGAAAGGGTTTTGAACAAACTTCCTATGATAACAGTATATTTTATAAAAAAAAACTCAAAATGTACTCAAAATGCATGTTCTTAATTATTATGCACAGCAGAGTTTTCAACCTTTTCCTTTTTATAACGAACAAAAAACATGGTCGTTTGTGAAATTATAAGCATTAGCAGGTTATTACAAACTGAAATCAAACCGTTTTCAAGTCAAAACTTTATTCAAGGTGATGTTACATGTGCACTTAGAATCCCCTGTTCGAAATGACCTTCTGAACTCTCTCGTCCATTGAATTTGTCAGGTTTTGGATGGTTTCTGCTTTAATTGTTTTGCATGAGGACAGAATACCCTCCCAGAGCTGTTGCTTAGATGTGAACTGCCTCCCGCCATCATAGACACTCCTTTTGATGATGTTCCGGAGGTTCTCAATGGGGTTGAGGTCAGGGGAGCATGGGGGCCACACCATAAGTTTTTCCCCTTTTATGCCCATAGCAGCCAGAGCTGCAGATGTGTTATTTGCAGCATGAGACGGTGCATTATCATGCACGAAAATGATCTTGCTGCGGAATGCACGGTTCTTCTTCTTGGACCATGGCAGGAAGTGCTGTTTGAGAAACTACACATACATTATGGAGTTCATCTTTACACCTTCAGGGATCCTCAAGGGGCCGATAATCTCTCTCCCCATGATCCCAGCCCAAAACATTACTCTTCCTCCTCCTTGTTGGCGCCGTAGCCGTATTTTCATGGGGTGTCCATCAACCAGCTATCCTCCACTCCATCCATCTGGACCATCGAGCGTTGCACAGCACTCATCGGTGAACAGAACAGTTTTGAAGTCAGTCTTCATGTATTGTTTGGCCCACTGGAGCTGTTTCTGCTTGTTTGCAGTGGATAGAGGAGGTCAACAGGATGGCTTACGCACAGCTGCAAACCTCTGAAGGACCCTGCATCTTGTTGTTCGGAGGACGTTAGAGGCACCAGCAGCTTCAAAAACTTGTCTGCTGCTATGACGAGGCATTGTTGCAGCTGCTCTTTTAACATGACGTAATTGCCTGTTGGAAAGAGTCCTCAATTTTCCCTTATCAGCACGCACACGTGTGTGCTGTGAATCAGCTACATACTTCTTGATTGTGCGCTGATCACGATGAAGTGTCTTGGCAATGTTGATTGTAGTCATGCCTTGACCTAAACACTCCACAATTTGTTGCTTCTCAGCAGCCGACACATCCTTTTTCTTTCCCATTTTGGCTGAAAATGTAGTCTGCTTAATAATGTGGGACAGCCTTCTTAAGTAGTCTTGCCTTTAATTGGACACACCTGCCAAACTAATTAGCACAGGTGTCTGCAAATGCTTTCAGTGATATAAAGAGCCCTGACACACATCACCATCAATGAGTTTAACTGACAAACAAAAAGATTCTTACCTTATCACTCCTAAACACTTTTTGCATAATAATTTGGAACACAGTGTAAATATATTGCAGGTTTATAAAAAGGGCAATCTTACTATCCCTGCCTATTGCAGGGTGTAATAGGAGTAGTAACATGGCTGCTATGGAGGCCTTAATTAGGCCCCTGACAACCATAAGACTACAGAGGTGGAGGAGGGGGGGGGGGGGTCAAAGGGTGGTGCACAGCACTGTTCTTAAAGGGGTTTTCCGGGATCTTTTTATTTGTTATAGGGCTCACAACTTAATTGTATTTATTTTTGTAATTGATACTCATTAAAAATTATTTACCTGTTCTGCTTTGCAAAACCAGGCAGAGAGCCCTCTATGCCCCTCTTTCCTACGTCCTGCAAACCATGTGACGTCCAGTGATCACATGGCCTAAATCGGCATTTTGTCATCACTCAGTGGGTGTGCTTTGAAGCTAGGCTCAGCTCAGGAACACTCCCCTATAAAGGGCGTGACCTGAGCAGAGAAGATCTGGCTGACTCTAGTGACTCATCAGTCACTATGTAAACAGCGGTGCTTACAGGAATGTAATCATTCAGATACAGTAATGTGGAGACATACAGTGATAATTATGTGCACATAGTGACTTAGCACTGAAAAGAAGTTTTGAGCCGGAATATTGCAGTTATTACAGTTATTGCCTATTCTTATTTTATGTTCATTATGCATTTTCTTGTTACTATTACATTTTTAGAGTTTATGCAATAATATTCAACTGTCTATTCACTTCCATAGAAAGAGGTAAATTGATGGCATCGTACTATATCGCCTTCGACACAACTAAACTGTTCAACACTATTCAAGGAAAGGAAACACTGGCCGACCTGGTAAATTTATGTGCAATATGTTACTCTACTGTTACAGTAGATGAAATGTAGAAATATTTTCTGCTTAAAATCTATTAGAATATTACCTTGTGTTATCCACAAGGGTAATGTACTGCGCTATAGCCATTAAAAGGGTTTTCTCACTATAAGTATTAGCTTTTATGAGATCTTTTCTAAAAACTTTGCTTTGTTGAATATTCTTTTGTCAGAAAATACAGAAGATTTTATCTCCTTTTGGAGTACACAAGTTTCTGGTTATGACCATTTCTCTCCCCCATCTCCTCCTGCTCTCTCTTATCTCTCATTGCCCTAAGCTAAGTCACTCAGTCCATATATGGTGCGTCACCTCCTGCAGAGTCTTATCTCTAGCTATGGACTTTGAAAGCCTCTCATTTAGCTAAGTAAACACTCTATATGCAGCCTGAGTACTATACTTTATAAGCTTATTGCAATCATGTTATTGCAACAGGAATAGCAGAGCTGGAATCACTACTATAGACCCTCACACAGTCTGAACAGCATGTGCGACTCTAAAGCTGTGGCTGTGGAACTGCATGGTGAGAAAACCCCTTTTAAGATATATAGTTTTACATCATGTACGCAGTGGGGCAGATTTACTATGGCAGTTGTGGCAGAATTCTGTTCTACATGATTTACGCCACATTAAGGGCCACATGTATGAAAACTGTCTAGGTCTAAATCTCACTTTGTTGCCCATAGCAACCAATTAGTGCGCCCCTCTCATGCCATATAGTGCTCTGGCAAAATTAGAGGGGCGCTCTGATTGGTTGTATGGGCTCAAATGGGAGGGTCTTTAGGTTGCTAGACGGTCAACAGGTTTGTGGCACGGCCTAATTGTGTATTTTAGACAATTTTTAGATGCTTCTGTGGCTACGAATGATGAAAGGGTTCTGGCTTTGATAAAAGGAGTGTGGTCTTGTGAGAAATGGGGTGCGGTTTAGGGTGCACTGAAAAAATAACCCAAATTTAGCAGCAATTACTGGCATAAGGTCAGCCAGTTAATATAAGATGTAAAGTCAGACTAGACAGTTATATCCTACGGCAGATTTTTCAGAATATAGAATACATGTGGCTCAGTTTAAGACTCTCTACACTAAGTATTACACAGCATAATATGTATTATTATACCATCTAATGCATGACAAGGTTTAGATAAAAATCTCTATGGACACTATTGGGCGACATGTATGAACGGGGCTGCGGCAGATATCAGGTGCAGCCCCGTTCATACATTTTTAAATCTCCCACAAGTCGTTATTTGGCGCATTAGAGAGCACCTGCGGAACTTTGTAATGCGCCCAATCTCGAGGGGGGCGTGCGGGAGGCGGGGCGCTACGGCATTTCTAGGCTCATTGCTGCTGGAACAGGTATACCACTTTCAAAGTGCTTTACCTGAGCCAGAAATGTCATCTAAGCGCTAGAATGTGCCTGATTTATGACCCGCAGTAGAGCAGGTTCATAAATCAGGCGCATTCTATGCCAGTATAATGCGCATGAAATTTAGTGTGTTAACGCCAAATTTCATTCATGTCGCCCTATTTTATCTATTATGAGTGACTGTTCCGAAAAATAATAACCTGTGTGCATTAATTCACCCTTCCATCATTTACTGCAGCACTCTACTTTGTGTTCATTCATTTACTAAAAAGAACTTGTGACCTATCCTGACAGGTCTGTTTTAGTAAATCCTTGTGTTCCCTGTGAAATAACAATCCTGGAGCCTCTTCTCTTATATCTCTGGGTTGTGCTGTTCCTCTGGTACGCCTTTTTATTATTGATTTTTTTATATGATGAATGGAAAAGTTTTAAAAAAATTTACAAATTTTTTAAATATTTTTAAAAACTTTTTTGCACAAAATTGTATTCACTCTAGGGGACTTGAACATGTGATGACATGATCGCTACTACTATATAAACGGCAGCACTGATATAAAGGGATATAATAAATCTCCAAATACACCATTCCTATATCCTAAGGCAAAGTATAATAGTAGTACAAACATAGAAGCTAGGGAGGCCTGCATTAGGCCTCTGGCTACTATGGCAACCAAAAGACATCACACCATCGTGTTTGATTGATGACTATGTTGAGTTATTTTGAGGGCACCATATTTCCCCTGTGATACAAGCTGGGCAATGACTGCTTTACATTGTATCAAAGTGTCAGATCCTCAGTGTTTTCCCATGAAAAGATAGAAGACAATATTTACAAAAAATTTGAGTTGTGCACTCACTGTTGCGAGATACCGTGATACACAGTATCTAGCAAAAGATAGCTATTCATGGGAGACTAAGGGCATGTTCCCACTGCACGTGTTTTCGGCCGTTTTTTCAGCCGGTTTGCGGTTTTGCAGACCACCAGAAAAACTGGCCGAACATGAGCACAATTGTGCTCTATGGAAAACCCGTGCAGCAGTCCCCATTGCACGGGTTTTCCGCCCGGCGGTTTTTCCGCCCGCATGTTCATTCTTCCGTCCGGAAATATGAACACCTCAATGGGAGGGGGGAGGGCTCTTCTTCGCTTATCGCGGAGAAAAGACGCCCCCCCCCCCCGGGTAAGCCGGCCGGTATTTGTCCACTGTCGTGGAGACGCAGCCTAAGTGCTTGTCCCCACGCGAAGGGTTTTTGGACTGTTTTTCAGAAGGTTTGCGGTTTTAGAAACCGTCTGAAAACCTGCAAGCAACACTCCTCCATAGACTTTTATAGAAAAACAGTTCAGCAGTCCCCACTGCACAGGTTTTCCACCGGGCGGTCCTTCACACCGCCGGCGGTCCGAAAAACATAGAACGTGTTCATTCTTCTGCCCGATTTCCAGACCGAAAATTAACATTGGAGTCAGAAGTGAGTGAGCGGTTTTTGGTGCGGTTTTTGACGCGGCTTTTGGACGGTTCTCGCAAAAAAAGTGAAGAATTATCCCACCTGTAGTGGATGTGTTTTTTCAGGTCCTTTTGCACTTTTTTTTAACACAGGAAGGTCTTGCAAAGCTCTTCAGTGTGAACGAGAGTCTATAAATCCTCTTTTTAGCCTAAACTAACCAATTTCTATCTTTAACTTTGCACTTGTTCTTAAAGTGAAAGTGAAAAAGTTACCTTTGTGCATCATTGTTTAATTGTGGAGATAAAAAAAAATCACATGGTTTCTTGCACCAATCAGGATGCTTTTGCACTCAGTGCACTATCCAGTTTGAAAAACAGTCCAAAAACAGTCCAAAAACTGCTAGAAAAACCAGTACAAAAACAGTGACAAAAACAGTTCAAAAACTGAAAATAGCCAAAAAACAGACCATCTGTTTGTGGAGAAAAGCCCTTCCCCTTCACATAGGCATGTTCATATTCCGTCCGAAAACTGGACAGAAGGATGAACATGTTCTATGTTTTTCGGACCGCCAGGCGGAAAATCTGTGCAGTGGGGAGTGGGGACCGCTGCATGGATTTTCCATTAAGATCCATGTAAAAGTTTTTCAGCCGGTTTGCAGACGGTTTTCAAAACCGAGAATCGTCTGAAAATCCGCGCTGTGGGGACAAGGCCAAACAGTCCAAAAGCCTGCTTGAAATGGAAGGTTCCGCTGAGACAAAAACAGAGCTGTTTGCTGTTTGTCCTTTGCCGTGTGAACGCACCCTAAGCGTCAATTTTGGGTGCAAAAAATACCGATTGACCCAACCACCTATGAAGTGTTCTTTACTTTTTTTTTCTATTATTTTTCCCAATATAAGACCGATAAAATGAAAAGATGTCAATTCCAACGTGGAACAATTAGAAAGCAATGTGTCCTCTAAAAAAAATGTAAACACTAAGAAAAAAGCATTGGCCCAAAAAGATGAACTTTTGCTCTAGAAAGAAAACCCTAAAGTGGTTCATCATTTAGTATTACTGATTCTATCAGGTCTGGAACAATATTAATAGTATTCATTTGTTACTCATAGGTCACGCTGATATCTACATGTAGAGAATTTTCAGATGTGCAGCTCAGAACCAGTGAGAAGAGGATACTGAATTCATTGAATAAGGATAAAAACAGAGTAACCATCAGGTAATGTTGGCAACAGCATTGGATGAAGCCGGTATATTTCAAGGGACTTTCCACTTATGTTAAAAAGTTGTCCCCCACTATTGTTTCTGGAGTTCTGGTGCCCTCCCCCAATCACTCAGTAGTGGGATCCCATTCATGACTCCCATGACCATCAGCAAAATCACAGGCGTCTGAACATGTGGCTTGTGACCACTAAGGCCAGGGCTTCACTGCTGAGTGATCGGCGTGGAACACTAGATTTCTGTTGGGGCTGGAATGGTGGTGATGGGAGACATAACTACCAGTTCATTTTAGAATTTTAAAAAGGTGGAGAACCCCCTTTAATGCTCCAGTGGTCCACAGCTAGTGTCCTGGAAGCTACATGAGGCTTACAACCCACAGCCATGTTTTACACAATACTAACCATTAGCTCTTGGGAACATCATGTACAGTGACCCCTGTAGTAATAGAGGCCTCAGGATATTCTGGACCCCTGTGTTTGGAAGTAAAGCTATATACGCACACATTATATCTATATACAGGTAGTACATCTATACGGTGGTACTTTAAATACAGACGGGACATCTCATACAGAAAGCACTTATAACAGATAAGTGCCGTAAGTCCCAAGTGCAGGGGGTGCAAAGTTGGGTGAACGAAATGAGGGGTTAGCAATTGGGATTTTGGGTAGGTTTTCCTAAAAAGATGTTTCTAGGGCTGTTTTAAAACTCCTGATTGTATGGGGTAGAGTGAAATCTTAGAGGTTCAGATGAGGGAGACATTTAATCTAAGATCATCAACAGAGCAGAGAGATCGGGTAGGGTGGTAGACAGAGATGAGGGAGGAGATGGGGTGCAACGCTGAGGAGAGCCTGGGTAGGACGGTAGACAGAGATGAGGGAGGTGTGTAGGGGAGGCAGCACTGTGAGAGCTTTAGGGGTGAGGGTCATTGTTTATCTGTATTCGTACTGAATGGGCGACTATTCAGTGACTCAAAAGGTAAGGCGGCTGAAAACACATCATATGGGCCCCTGGAAAGGGTTGAGCCTGGTTTTTGTTAGCGTTTACGTTGGCATCGAATGGGTCGATGTCAATAGTGGGCCCATCATCGACAAGATAGCGTAGTGATTAGATCGATGCCATTAAAGTCTAGGGGAGAGAAACAAACCTTCATTTTACCCCCAAAAAACAGGGTGGAGAAGTGGAATTAACATCCACAACAGTCAAATGGATACGTCACATCTTGGAAAACACCTTGGGTTTAAAAGCCACAAAAAAAAAACAAAACCCCATTCACATCTCTTTTTTCCTTTAGCATAGCCTTAAACTGCTGCCCCCAAATTAAAAAGTGCGGGGAAAAGTCTTTAAACCATTTTAGTTTATGGACTTAACCATTCCTGGGACGGGATGACCCCAAACCTATGACCCCAGATTAAAAAGTGCCGGAAAAAAGGAGTTTTCAACCACCTTTTAGTTTCACTGGACAAATAGTGCTTGTCCTGGGGAGCGTTTCCCCTCCGTTGATGCGGACCAATTGAGCTTTACTTTGGAAAATATGGTGGTTAAAGCCCCGTTCACCCAGTGCCCTTTATCTTGGATCTTTTTCTCTTTTACTCAACGTGCGGGGGGAAATGGTCTCTGTACTTTGTTCTCTGGCGTGCCCATACTCCTGTCCCCCTGAATAATACTTGGTCAAGTTTTCCCGTACCCCCTTGTACAATTTAGAGGAAAATTTTTTTTTTCCCCTATTTTTTTCATGCAATTTTTTTGTATTTAAATTTTTTAAAACACAATTTAAAAATAGGATGGAAACCCACCATGTCTTTGTTTCTCTTTTTTTAATGTATTAAATGGGGTTTACTCAATACAAGGATTGCTAGCTATTTAAAGATCTTGCAAAAACAAGTCATTTTGCAATATGTGTCCATTAAACAGTGTCCTACCATTCCTGTTTTCCTGACATAGCACCATCGCCTTGAGACACTCATCGACAATTGTTAAGAACAAATGGTCCAGTTAGAAAAACAAAAATTTTTTATAATAGGACCTCTTAGTATAGCTACTTGACACAGCAAAATGCACCCCAAAAATTCAAAACAAGACCCATAAGCCACTTTTGACAATTGTTGAAGAACAAATGTCTGCTAGAAACAAACATTTTTATAATAGGACCTGTAGAATAGCTACATTCAAAGCAAAAATGCCCCCAACAATTCAAAGCATGACCCTTGAAGCCACTTTGACAATTGTGAAGAACAAATGTCTGTTAAAACAACATTTTTTTTTATAATATGAACCTGTATATAGCGCATTTCAAAGCAAAATGTCCCCCAAAAATTCAAAGCATGACCCGTTGAGCCACTTTGGACAATTGTGAAGAACAAATGTCTGTAGAATCAACATTTTTTTTTATAATAGACCGTATATATTGCTGCATTTCAAAGCAGCATGACCCAAAAAATTATAAAAATGACTACTCAGGCCACTGTTAAAAATGTTGTTGAAGGGAGAAATGCCCACTTAAAAGCCACATTTCTGTTCCAAAGGACCATGAATATTGCTGTATACTACACAGCTTACATGACCCAAAAATTATACTTATGACTTCACAGCCACTATTAAAAATTGTGATGAGAAATGCCCACTTAAAAAGCCACATTTCTGTTCCAAAGGACCATAATTATAGCTTGTAATCCACAGCAACATTACCCTCAAAACCATTGACAATGCTAACACTTTCTAAAGCGATAAAGTCCGAAAATGGAATACGGTGTTGTGTCGTTGAAACCATGCTGTCTTTTACAGTCTCCTCACAGAGCAAAACCAGCAAAATGAACTGTTGGGAAAAGAGAAATAAAAAATGCATGTAAGAAATGATCATTTAAAATTTTTATTTCAAGAGGACCATTTCTGTTTGAAGAGAATGTGAAGTAGACCAGCAACTAATCGGTGACCTCCGGCCAATGTGGGCCTACAACATCATCAGAAGATCCATGCCTGATTCACTTGATGAAAGTCAAACGATCCACATTATCTGTGGAAAGACCGATGCGTTTTGTCTGTAATGACTCCTCCGGCTGTCTGAAGGTCCGCTCAGATAATTGAACGCTGGCTGCTGGCAGGACAAACACCTCCTATGGCGTGGCGAGCTAGCTCGGGCCATTCTCCATTTTGGATACCCAGAAGTCTATGGGTCCGAAACACATACCAAAAAACATCGGTGTTGATACCAGATCGGTTACTTAGAGTGCACCATGAATCTCACGGTCTCTTCTGGGTGTTCTATCTGTGGCCTTCATTGCATGCGTTGGTGAGGTGGTAAATAAAGATTGCCAGAGGTCACCCATTAGGCTTCCGGCCGACCTTGCCTCTGCTGCCCCGCACGCCTACTTGGCACTCTACTGCTGTCTACGTCGCTGATGTTGTTCCACCGTGTACATTTGGGGGTGAACGTGAACAGACCGCAACAGATTTCTCCAGTATGATCAATCAGCAAGGTAGCTCCATTTCCTGCATTTTACTCTCTATTTGGGTGGGTGGAAGGAAAGTGCTGATTTTGTTTTGTACCAGGGATCCAGGAGGGTGGGCCACCGCTTTAACTTTGTTCATTTTGATGTCCTTAATGCGAGTATCATGTTTGAGGAAATGGAGCATCCAAGCCCTCCTGTTAGAGATGGAGCCCTTGATTTCCCAAGCCTCTGGGTCGAGGGGCACTAGCAAACTGATCTTCCTCATCTTCCTCCTACGCCTCAAATTCCGCCACAAACCTCTTTCCAAGGCAGGGAACGTCGGTATCATCGGTGTCTAGGAATACCTCCTCCTCCATCCTCCTCCAGCTGCCGATCCGGCACAGCTTCAACACAGCCCTGACTTCCTGAGATGATAGCACCCTGAAGAGCGGGATGCGCCACCTTGGACATATCCCTGGACCCCGAACCAACTGCCTAATTAAGACCGAAGAAATTGTGAAACTGTCGTGCCTAGTGGATTTGGACGAGAGAGAAAGGCCCGTGTCCGCATCTGTGTCCATCTCCTCCTTCCGTCGCTGGTCGGGAACCTGTTTGTTTCAGAGTGTCCCCAACAATCGATTCCAGAAACAAGATCACCCCCAATGTCTCTAGAGCAGACAAGGTATTGTCCGTCAACTGACCATTCTGGTGGCTTTCTTCAAAACTGGCAAGAATGGTGCAGAGCTCTTCACCTGCTCCACTCTCGGTTGGCTCACACCCCCGAGGTCCGCACCGCTGCTTGTCAGGCCATGTGGTCCATTTCGTACTGCGTAATCTGGGCATTGCGCTGCTGCCCTACACAAATCGCTGGAGCATGTGGATGGTGGAATTTCCACGTGTGCCAGCGTCAACAATGAGACGGTTTGACGGGGAGGCGAGCGACACGCTGCAACGCAGCCAGGCTGGATTAAGCAGGGTGCGAATGGCGGAAAGTGCGAACTTAGACTTTCGAGCCTTCCTCACAGGCAGTCCAGACCCGGTAGCACTTTAGAAATTTATGGACGACAAGGTTCAAAATGACATGTGCCAGGCAAGGGATGTCTCCACCTACCGATCTTAAGGCGCCAGCAATTTCGCCTGTTAACGCACACCACCTTGCCTGGCACAAGGTGTCTTGTCCACCCCAGCCAGCGCTCGGCTCTCGTTTTTGCGGAGAAAGGCCGTCCACTAGCGTCCTGACCTGGTGTGTTGGAGGGTCTCCAAGACAGATTAATTTTCAACACAGGCCTGTTTTCATCTGGGCCCGTGATGCCACCATGAGGACCTTGGGGTAAAGAACCCTGCACCATCCCTGCAGTTTTGAAGGAGGTGGCGCCGAGCCTGAGAGCCACCGTCACCCCCAGAGAAAATCCCCACCCCAGCTCACCCAGTGAAGCTGTCACAGAGTTATACGGCGCTTGGCCGTGCTTACTATCCAATGTGTCGGGGGTCAGATGGACCCTTTTTCCTCCTTTCCGGCCACAATGCAGAGCAACTGCGCTGAAATTTTTAGATGACACCGTGGCCTGGCCAGGCAGGGACGGCTTTTTTCTGGAAAAAGAAATGCTGCTCGGCAAACTGGTCATTGGGGGCAGGCAAGGCCCATGACGTGGCGGAACCCCATCGTGTCCATCCAGACGGAAAGGCGACATTCCAAAGCCAAAAGCCGGCAAATGCCGACATTTCAGAGCTTTTGCTTTGGGATGGTTGGGTTAAAGTTTTTCTTCTGCTCCCAAAACCTGGAAGAACAGAAGGCTGGCTGCTAGACTGGCCGCTGATAATACGGCGTGCCCATGTCCTCAAACTGGCGGAAGGAGAAGGGGGGTAAGGATGGGTCTCTGGAGGTGCTGGTGGTACTCGGGCACGGTGGAGTCTAAGCGGAGGCTGATCCCTGATCATGACTCAGAGAACATGGCAGAGCTGAGGAATGCTTGGTGGTGGCGGAGGAGGAGGAGGGCGGAGACAGAGGGTGGATAGTGTTTTGGAGCCCCGGCGTCGGTCTGGCCTTTTTGGCCAAGTGTTTGCCTTCCATTTCACCTCTGCATTCGCTTCATGTGACTAGACAAGTGGTGGTGTTAACCTACTTAAGGTTTCTTTGCGTCCCTCTGACTTATTGCGTTTTTACCGGCATAGGCGGCATATGACATCGCCGAGTGAAATCATAGGCTTGCTCAAAGAAGGCCCAGCTTTGAGAGTCCTGGACCTTTTTGACGCGATAAGTCAGGTGCGGGTTTGCGCTGACCGTGAGGCTGGCGAATCATATCAGCCGTACTCTGCGACCGCCCTTCCCTTTTTGAGGCGGAACCCTTACTGACACTTACCACCATCAGTATTCCTCCTCGTCCAGTTTATGAAGCGCTTCGCAAGTAACAAATTCTGCGTGAAAAGACCACGTTGTATCCGCAACTGTCGCATCATGCATCATCAACACACAAGGTGACTTCGTCCTCCTGACATTCTAGCATCCAGGAGCTGCGTGCTACAAGCAAGAGGGACTGCAATAGCGTTGCCGACCGCCCGTATTTTTTGCTGAATGCGAACCGGCTTCCTTCTCCTCCTCTGATGGCATCGAGTATCGGGCGTCAGAGCAGAAAAATCAATCCTCTTGGCCCCCGCCCCCCCCCCCTCTTTGATCTTTTAACGGATGCCTTCGGACCCAACCGCATTTGTCATAAAAAGAGGTCTTCAGAAAATGAGATAATCCACCAGTGTTGGGCTACATCACGAGTTGACATTTGGGCTGCTTCAATGTTGGAACGGATGCTGGAGTTGATGCTGATGACGACATTTGATGCCATGACTGGAGGACGAGGAGGTATAGACCTGCTGGAATCAGGATGCATTAAACCCACTGAAGGACTAGATTGGCGACGCTGTTTCTTACTGAATTTCACAGGGCGCCCAGACCCACGATGACAGGCCTGACGGTCCCCCTGCAACTGAGACGATCCGATGCATGCGTGTTTGTCGCCAGCACTGGAAGGACAACCTTCTCTCAGTACCTCTACCTCCCATGTCCGACCCCCCTCTTTGCTCGCTTACCACCTGAATTTGTCGCTCCATGTTCAGAAATATAAAAATTTTTTGAAGTTATGTGATGAGTTTTGGAAAGTCTCTTATAAAAGACGGCAAATCACAGCTAACTCTCAAATCCCACAAATCAAAAACACAATTGCTGGATCAAATCTAACTAGTAAAACTAGATCTATCAACAAAGCTGGCCTGCGCCAAAAAGTGAAAAAAACCCGTATCTGAAATGTATTCAGGATAATAAAAGGTATTTTTGGCACCTATCATTTCACCTGTGGTAACTACAAAATTGCTGTACTTCAAATTCACACTGACAAATAACTCTATCAACAATAGCAGCCTGTGCCAAAGTGAAAAAACACGTATCTGGAAATTTATATAATAATTCAGAAATACAATGCTATTTTTTGGCACCTTTCATACACCATGTGGTGACTACAAAATTGCAGTATTCACATTAAGAGGTGCAAGGTGCCTCAATGGAACAAAGCTGTGTGCGCCAAAATCAAAAAAACACGTATCTGTAATGTATTCGGATAATAAAAGGTATTTTTTAGGCACCTGATCAATTCACCTGTGTAAACTACACAATAGCTGGATTCAAACTTTCTAACACTGCAATGTGGCTCTAATCACCAAATCTGGACTTGCAAAAGTGCAAAAAAAAAAACACTATCTGTAATGTATTCGGATAATAAAAGGTATTTTTTTGGCACGCTATCATCCTGCGTGCTGACTACAAAATTTGCTGGATTCTAATTTAACTGCAAGTGGATATATCAACAAAGGTGGAATGGGCAAAATTGAAAATGAACACCTGATCTGCGAAAATCTGTATACTGATATTAAAAGTTAGTTTTGCACTAACAAAGAGACCTGCATACTTAGAAAAGATGTGTGTCCTAATATAAGTTCAGGCTCTGCCCAATAATCCAGAAAACATATTTCAATAGTAAAGCTGTTAAATAAATAAAGCTATTGCAGTGCAATGTCTACACTAAGTCCTTGTGAACTTCTTATCCAGTCTTCATTATAGAGCATTGTCGATGTTCGCCCGCAGGGGCCCCCCCTCTGCTCCCCCCTCCCCGTTGACTTAACAGTAGGTAAGATGCTCCTTTAAATTCTCTACACTAAACTACATTAAAAACTCTTCCATCGTCTAAATCTAACAAAGTTTGAATCAAGATCACAGGCCCACGCTATAGCGAAAGAGGTTTCTCTGTGGCAGAATATAGACTAGAATTTACGCCTTGAGAACTGTTTGGAGACACCAAGCCAGAGGCGCACGTCTACTCCTATGAGACCGTCTGAAGACACTGATTCATGAACAGAAGGTGCTGTTCTATTGTAAAACGAAGTTCATTGAATTTTTCCAGCCAAATCGTCAACCATACACATCCCAGACAAGACGTCGCACACACAACTCACCCTGCTCTAATCTGTAAGCTGATTTGCTGGTTTGCCAAAATGACAGGAAGTGCCGAAAATGGCGCAATCTTAATAGATGATGCACAGATTTTAACCTTAACTATCGCATGATCTGAAAATTTCGATCAACATAAAAACTGTGCCGATTTCAACTTTGTCGATAATAATCGCTCAACACCTGTGCTCAAATCAGCAACATTCAAACCAATGCATGCGGTAATGCAACATATGATCTTTTCCTCATAGAAGGTAAGAGAATGATGACGGTGCTGACGAATTATTTGGAATTTAAGGCACCTGTATCCGGCATTTTGTAGTGACATGCCACACTATCTGGTTTATATGTAGTTGTTTGGAACATCATACTGTATGTCCTGAACTCCTCCATCACCTCGAGCCACTGTATATATATTTGTTCTATTTTATTACCTCATTTTGCATATTACAGTCACAGCTGTCTCCAGCGTTCTTGTCTAATACATGGCTGTCACTCCTTTCTGTGCTGCCGTCCTTTACTCCCTGCGGTTATTTCGCTCACACTATTATTTTTCTTGTTACATGTCGCACTAATATGTTACGTCTATAGGCTTATTTTCACCTTGTCATTCTGCACATATGCTTGTTCAACAGTTATTTACTACAGAACTTCCCTTTCCTCAAGCAATTACATAAACGCAATTATATATGAACCACGTGGATGTGTATATATATATATATATATATATATATATATATATGCATCACTCTTACCACTCTTACTTAGAAAAACATGCAATAGGTGCCAGCGGATTAGGTCCTGACAAGGACCGAAATCTATAAGCGAAAAATCCACAGCACTCCTTGTTGAAATGAAGAAAAATCGTGTCCATTATCCACTCATGTAACTTGCAACATTTCAACCCCACAATGGAGTCTTTCTCAAGCATTGTGATGTAAGCAATTAAGGGGTATATAAACCCAAAAATGTGATTACAATTCATAACTGACAATAAACTTTAAAACAGTGATTTAAGCGTATATATCATACAATTTCCATAATTAAACATCATACATATTGTGCATATAAATATATAGTTACAATCTAACATCATACTCTATCCAAAACAATACAAAATATTAAATCTAGTGTAAACCAATAAGTGCAAACACCTGTAATCTACTAAAAAATAATTATTCGATTAGAAGGAACCACTCACCATAGATGACAGTGTAAACAACTAATGCGGCATCCATGCCGCATTACTGTGCATGTCTATGACATCAGCGCATCACATGATTGCCCATTCCTTCTAAAAAATCTATTAGACTACTGGCAGCCCAATGCGCATGCGCGAAACAACAGCAAAAAAACAAGATCTCAGAAACAGTCCGGGACTCAATCACCACGGAACAAGACATCCAAAAAGAAGACTCTACAGATAATGAAATAGTGGTAAATATCTCTTCTACACAATTGACTGTTGATTAAATGAAATTATTGAGTAAGGGCATGTTCCCACGGCACGGATTTTCGGACGGTTTTTCAGCCGGTTTGGGGTTTTTCAGACCGCCCGAAATACCGGCCGAAAATGAGCACAATTGTGCTCTATGGAAAACCCGTGCAGCAGTCCCCACTGCATGGGTTTTCCGTCCGGCGGTTTTGCCGCCCACGGTCCGGCCGCAAAACATTGTGCTTGCACAATCTTCCGTCCGGTTTCCGGACGGAATATGTGCTTCTCAATGTGAAGGGGGAGGGCTCAATGCGGAGAAAAGCCGTCCCCCCCGCGGCCGTGGGGACGGCCGCAAAACAGGACAGATACTGGCCGACAAACCGACCGGTATTTGTCCTGTGCAGTGGGAACGCACCCTAAGAGTTTATTGTTTTGTTCTTCAAGTAAAATGGACTGGTTCCAGTTGGAACTTGATTTGTATAAATTTTTTGGGAGGTTAAAGTTGAAGGTATGGTTTCATCAAGTACAAACAAGTAGGGGAACTACTATTGGTGATAATGAGAATGCAAGTGAGCTTTCTTTTAAAGATTTTGAATTAAGTGCTAAAAGTCAGTTTAATCCTCCCATTATTTCATCAGCTATTGATACTTGTGTGGATTTAGTTAAAAAGGATATTTTAAAAGTACGTGAATTGGATAGGGTATTTTACATCCCAATTTGACAAAGTCTGACATAAATGCTTTACCAGATTTGGCCTATAATCGTGGTTTAATAGTGAAACCTGCAGATAAGGGGGGAGCTACGGTGATTATGGATTTGAGCATGTATTTGAAAGAAGTTTATCGCCAGTTGAATGATAGTTTGGTATATAAAAAAATTAACTGAAGATCCTAAGAAAATATTTGTGAAAAAAATTGCGGATATTCTTACTATTGGTCTAGATGCGAAAATTTTGGATGACCTATTGTGTCGGGTCAAGGAAGTATAACTAGTAATATTTCTGTCATGGGGGCTGGTGCGGGTGCCGTCGCCCCCCCGCGGCCACCCCCCTGCCCGCAGGGGGTCCGGCGTGGGTGCCGAGGCCTCCCCCCGTGCCCGCAGGGGGGCCGGCGCGGGTGCCGCGGCTCCCAGCGACCATCCCCCTGATGCCCGGTCCCTGGCGCTGGCTCACTTACACGTCCACGCTCCGGTGCACGCTGCTCCTGCCTGTCCCGGCCGCCGCGTGCGTACCCGCTGCTTAGGGCGTGCGCCCGACGGTTGGTCTGGATTTGAAGGGCCAGCGCACCATTAATTAGTTATTGACGGCTGCTGGTCCTACATAAGGAATACGCCCCCAGCACTCTCTGCCAGTTTGTTGGTGTGCATACCTTGTCTTGAGAGTGTTGGAAGTCCTGTCTGATTACCCGTGTACCAGTCCGTTCCACTACGTTTCCTGACCTTGCCTGTTTGCCGCCTGCCCTGACCTTCTGCCCGTCTCTGACCACGAACCTCTGCCGCCTGTCCTGACCTCCTGCCTGTCCCCGACTACACCTCTGGATTACGATTCTGTACCACGCAGTACCCCGGCCGCCATCGCAAGCAAGTCACGTCAGGGGTAGTGACCTGGTAGCCTCACGCCGCAGCAAGTCCATCCCGCTTTGCGGCGGGCTCTGGTGAATACCGGGGGCTACTTAGACTCCGCTCCCTGTTGTGTCTTAAATATCATCGCTTGCGTTGGTCCAGCGATTCCACCGACCCATTATAATTTCCATTTTTCGTGACCGTGTATTATCACCTTTGGTTTATGGAATTAAATAATATTTAAGGGATACTACTGATTTTTTTTAAAGAAAATTGAAGATGTCTATATGCCAGAAGGAGCCTTTTTAGTATATTTTGATGTTGTCTCTTTATATACATCTATTGACCATGAGAGGGGTAAAAATGCTGTGCGTAATTTTTTGAGTAAAACATGTTTCTCTGGGAAATGTTGTGATTACTTATTGATTTTGTTGATTTTTGTCCTTACTTTCAATTATTTCTTATTTGAGCATTTTTTTTTATTTACAGCTACAAGGAACTGCCATGGGGTCTCATGTAACCCCATCTTATGCCAATTTGTAAATGACTTGGATTGAGGAGATGTTTGTCTATGTGTCCCACCACTTTGGTTTTGTTCTGGAGTGGTGGCGATACATAGACGACATCTTCTTGATTTGGTGTGGTAGTCAGGATGATCTGTTATTGTTTCATCAATTTTTGAATCATATTGATTCTCGTTTAAAATTTACTGTGACCTTTTCCTCTGATAGGATGCAATTTTTGGATACTGAGGTAATTATTATGGACAATAAGTTACATACAGATCTGTTTGTTGAGGCAACGGATAAAGATACGGCTTTACATTTTGAAAGTTGCCATCCAAGACATATGATCAATTCTCTTCTGTTTAGTCAGATGTTAAGAGTTAGATGTATTGTTGATAGAGAGGAGAAAGTGTTATTTGGCCTTGAATAAAATGGTGGAAAACTTTTTGTCTAGAGCGTATCCCAGAGAATTGTTGATGGAGCATCGTTCTAAAGTAAGGCATTAAACTAGAAAGGAGACTTTTGTTTGTAGACAACGAAAAAATAATGATAGAATTCCATTTGTGTCTACTTATAATGATTATAGTAATAACATCTCTAGTATTATCAATAAACATTGGTCTAGAGTTCAAAGGTCAGATGAAAATATTAAGGAATTTTCTGATAGGCCTCTTATGTCTCATAGGCGATGTAGGAATCTGAAGGATCGTTTAGTTAAATCTGATGTAGTAGGAAAATTGGGTTCTAGACAGTCATATTTTGGTGTTTTGAGAAAGGGGTGTTTTTCATGTTTATCCTGTGTAAATTGTGGATTTCTACAAAAAGGAGATGTTTTTTGTCATCCACAGGGTGAACCTTCGCATAAGATTAATTACTATCTGACGTGTCATTCCCATTGGGTGATTTATGCTCTTTGGTGTCCGTGCAAGTAGCTATATATTGGGGAGACAAGGTGTGATGCTAAAACACGTATCAATCAGCGTAGATATACAATTAGAAGAAAGAGATTGGATTTGCCACTACCTTAGGATTTTGTGTAAATGGGACATACTGAAGTGAGAGAGACTTAAGGTTTATGCTTATAGACCATGTCCCTGCGAGTAGGAGAGGTGGTGATAGGATTACTACTGTGAAACGTCGAGAATTGTTTTGGATTTTTTTTTATAATTCACTAAACCCCAATGGGTTAAATGTGGAGTTCAAGATATTGCCTGGTATGTAGGATGTGGGGCTTGCCCCTAATGTTTGGTATTCTTTTTCTTTCTTTTCTCTTACTATTGTAAGTTGGATATATGCAAAGATAATGGAAAGTGTTGTCTTAATTTTTTTCTTTTTTTTTTCCATAGATTCTAATATGATTTTGGAATGGATATGGAAGAGCCTCTCACCGTGAAATGTCTTTCATATATTTTTTTATGTAATATAAATTCTGTATATAAAAAAAAATGTTGCCCAATTCATATATATTTAAAATTATTATATATATATATAAATATTTATATATATAAAATAATATAATATAATATCAATATACATATATGATATATGTATATATATACATAAATGAATATATCTTTATTTAATAGTTTTTTTTTTTATATATACAGATGATGCACATAGTGGACAGCTGGGCTAGCGCTGCCTGCCCTTTGGCTCTGCGCTCTCCTATACTGCAGTCTGTGTACGCTATAAGGGGTACTATAGGGATATCTAATCTTTTCTTGATTGGGGAGGACTGGTATGTCCTTTAATTGAATTTTGGGGTGTTCATGCCTTTTATTCAAGTTGTTACTCCCCTTTTTTCTTGTGCCCCTTCGGAGTATAATTTCCTTAATATTGGAGGTTTATGCCCCTGTACCACATTGTTTGGGGTTTGACATGATGTGACTCAGTGCATCCATGTATTCTACTGTCGCTCTGTATTAAATAAAGTAGATCTTGCAGTGAATGATATATTCTTTTATATAGAGCGATATAGAGCGTGAGCGGAAGGGCTGCGCATGTGCAGTATGATTTTATGTTGTATTTCTTTCATGTTTGATAGGGGCAGCCCTTAGTGATTACGGCACGTGCGTGGCTTTTTTGCACATGCACATTGGGCTGCCAATAGACTAATAGGGTTTTTTGAAGGAGTGGGCAATCATGTGATGTGATGATGTCATAGACATGCGCAGTAATGCAGCATGGACACCGCTTTAGTTGTTTACACTGTCATCTATGGTGAGTGGTTCCTCCTAATCGAATAATTATTTTTTAATAGATTACAGGTGTTTGCACTTATTGGTGTAAAGAAAAAACGGAAACATGGCCATACTCACAGCTAGGAGTCTGAAATGAGACTAAACACAGCACAGAGGCAGCACAAGCCCCCATGCTACTTAAGACTAATACCCAGGTGCAGTTAATTGGTGGTAACCCATATGTCTCACCACTAGGGGGACAGAAAACTGCACCTTAAATTGGCATATGTTCACATAGCATGCAAAAAAGCCACAGTACCAAACATTGGGAGACTGTACAGATGCAAAAATACCCGTAAGACAGCTGCTCGCGCACCTTACATGCATGAGGGGGGCGGCTGTTGGTATTCTACCTTTGCATTTACTCCCCAGTACTGTTGGGCATAAAAACTTTTTTCACATACTGGAAAAACATCAAATATGAGGTATTAGTTAATACAGTGGCCACTATACTGTAAGCCTGCAAGCGACTGTCTTACGGGTATTTTTGCATCTGTACAGTCTCCCAATGTTTGGTACTGTGGCTTTTTTGCATGCTATGTGAACATATGCCAATGTAAGGTCCAGTTTTCTGTCCCCCTAGTGGTGAGACTTATGGGTTACCACCAATTAACTGCACCTGGGTATTAGTCTTAAAGGGGATTTGCCAGGATGCCAGTTACCCACCTCTTATCAGCACGGGAGTAGAATATAAAAAAATCATGCTGAGTCATGAAGGCTGCAGGGGAGAGAGGGAGGGGGTGAGCAAGGAGTGAGGAATAAGGGAGCGTCTCAAAACGTAAGTGAAATAATAACAGTACAACAGTGGATTCTTAATACAGCAAGACACAGCCTCATAGACTGCACTTTCTTCCCTGTCCCTTAAAAGCTCATTCATTTTCCCTGTCATCAGATAAGAAGTGTTTCACACAAGCCCGCCCTGTCAGGCTGTGCACATCCATATATTTTGAAAAACGTAAGCATAGGTGCACACTGGTAAGGCAATAGCATACATCTAATACAAATATCAGTGGCACACTACAAAACTAAGTGAAACCTCAAGGTATATAGGATTTTTTTGAAAATGCATTACTGCTAAGGAAAATATGAAAAACCTGGGATTCTTAGTTTACAGTTTTTTTTTACAGTTTTCAAAATATATGGATGTGCACGGCCTAATTAATTTGTGTAGTCTATTTGAGGGATGGCAACCTCATTGGCTTGCTGCACTCCCCTTACCTCTTTTAAACCAGTGCAGGGTAATTCAGTAGCAAGTTGCTATCACTCCCTGAGAGGTTGTAGTCTGAATGACTCCTAGTGAGATAACATTTTAGTGTTAGGGACTCACCTGTGCTGGGATCCCCTTGACGCTATTGGGAGGTGAGCTTAATACAATCTTTGATCAAAAACTGTAAACTAAGAATCCCAGGTTTTCATATTTTCCTTAGCAGTAATGCATTTTCAAAAAATTCCTATATACCTTGATGTTTTACTTAGTTTTGTAGTGTGCCACTGATATTTGTATTAGATGTATGCTATTGCCTTACCAGTGTGCACCTATGCTTACGTTTTTCAAAATATATGGATGTGCACAGCCTAATTAATTTGTGTAGTCTATTTGAGGGATGGCATCCTCATTGGCTTGCTGCACTCCCCTTACCTCTTTTAAACCAGTGCAGGGTAATTCAGTAGCAAGTTCCTATCACTCCCTGAGAGGTTGTAGTCTGATTGGACTCCTAGTGAGGTAACATGCAGGGCCGTTACTAGGGGCGGGCGATCGCCCAGGGCGCCGAGGCTCCGCTCACTCGAGGGGGGCGCCGCGACCGCTCGCCCCGCCCGCCCGGAGGAGCGCCCCTGACTCTGCGCGGCTGTTTTATAACAGTCGCGCAGAGCCAGCAGCAGCTGTTGTTACAGGGAGGAGGCGGGACAGATCGTTCCTGTCCTGTCTCCTCCCCTGTATCAGCTTTGCAGGGGGCGCATGGCTTTCACCGCGCCCCCTGTGATGCTCGATCTCCTCGGCGCTAAGCTCTGCCACCGCGGAGATCCCTGGGAGCTGCGTGCAGTTTAAGCAGCGTTATGACGTCACGGTGCTTACACCGCTCAGCAGCTCCCACCGCTCAGCAGTTCCGGACCGGGACGCGCGGACCGAGGTGAGTACTCTTTTGTTATTTTATAATTAGTTACAGGGGGGCCATCACTGGCTACAGGGGGATCACTGGCTACAAGGGGGCATCACTGGCTATAAGAGGGGGGCATCACTGGCTACAAGGGGGGCATCACTGGCTACAAGGGGGGGGGGCATCACTGGCTACAAGGGGGGGGGGCATCACTGGCTACAGAGGGGGCATCACTGGCTACAGGAGGGGCATCACTGGCTACAAGGGGGCATAACTGGCTACAAGGGGGCATAACTGGCTAAGGGGGGCATCTACTGGCTACAGGGGCATAACTGGCTACAGGGGCATAACTGGCTACAAGGGGGCATAACTGGCTACAAGGGGAGCATCTACTGGCTACAAGGGGGGCATCTACTGGCTACAAAGGGGGCATCTACGGCTACAAGGGGGGCATCACTGGCTACAGGGGGATCACTGCTAAGGGGGCATCACTGGCTACAGGGGGGCTACACTGGCTACAGGGGGCATAACTGGCTAAAAGGGGGCATCTACTGGCTACAAGGGGGATAACTGGCTACAGGGGGCATAACTGGCTACAAGGGGGGCATCACTGGCTACAGGGGGGCATCTACTGGCTACAGGGGGCATCTACTGGCTACAAGGGGGCATCTACTGGCTACAAGGGGGGCATCTACTGGCTACAAGGGGGGCATCTACTGGCTACAGGGGGCATCTACTGGCTACAGGGGCATCACTGGCTGCAGGGGAATGTACTGGCTGCAGGGGGCATGTACTGGCTGCAGGGGGGCATCACTGGCTACAGTGGGCATCACTGGCTATAGGGGGGCATCACTGGCTATAGAGGGGGCATCTACTGGCTACAGGGGGCATAACTGGCTACAAGGGGGGATAATTGGCTACAGGGGGCATAAATGGCTAAAAGGGGGGCATAAGCTGGCTACAAGGAGGGCAACACTGGCTACGGGTGGGCATCTACTGGCTACAAGGGGGCATCTACTGGCTACAAGGGGGGCATCTACTGGCTACAGGGCCTCTACTGGCTACAGGGGGGTGTCTACTGGCTACAGGGGGCTTCTACTGGCTACAAGGGGGGCTTCTACTGGCTACAAGGGGCATCACGGGCTACAGGGGAATGTACTGGCTGCAGGGGGCATGTACTGGCTGTAGGGGGGCATCACTGGCTACAGGAGGCATCACTGGCTACGGGGGGCATGTACTGGCTACGGGGGCATCACTGGCTACGGAGGGGAATGTACTGGCTAAAGGGGGCATGTACTGGCTACAGGGGGGCATCTACTGGCTACAGGGGGCATCTAGTGGCTACAGGGGCATCACTGGCTACAGGGGCATCACTGGCTACAGGGGGCATCTACTGGCTACGGGGGGCATGTACTGGCTGCAGGGGGGCATCACTGGCTACAGGGGGCATCACTGGCTACGGGGGGCATCTACTGGCTACAGGGGGGCATATACTGGCTACAGGAGGCATGTACTGGCTGCAGGGGGCATCACTGGCTACAGGGGGCATCACTGGCTACAGGGGGGGCATTACTGGCTACAGGAGGCCATGTACAGGCTGCAGGGGGCCATACCTGGCTACAGGGAGCATCACTGGCTACGGGGGGCATGTACTGGCTACGGGGGGCATGTACTGGCTACAGGGGGCATGTACTGGCTACAAGGGGACATCACTGGCTGCAATCGGGCTTCTACTGGCTACAAGGGGGGACATCACTGGCTACAGGGGGGCATCTACTGGCTACAGGGGCATCACTGGCTACAGAGGGGGGATGCAATTGGCTACAGGGGGCTACTACCTGGCTATAGGGGGCTACTACGTGGCTACAGGGGGCATATTACATGGCTACCATATGAGGTGCTATAGATGGGGAGTTTGTATAGAGATAGGAATTGGTAGAGAAGTGCTGATAAAGTGAGGAGTCTTAAGATATTTGTTTTGTAAATTTTACAGTGAAGAGTCGGGAGTAGTCGTCATGGCGTCTGGACAGATGAAAAGAAGAAGAAGAGAAAGAGAACACTCTTCAGAGACGTTTCCTTTGAGTCACCAGATATAACTTTAATGTAACCATTTATATGTCTGCAGAGCCTGTGTACACTGGTATCCACCACTGTATGGTCACTGTATGCCGGTAATATTGGTTGTAGTATAATGGTCTATACTCAGTAATGGTCAGTTTGTATTATTCAGTCACTGTATGGTGGTGATATGTGGTCATGGTGTGGTTCTATTATTTGGTCACTGTGTGTTGGTGATATGTGGTCTTGGGATTCTGGTTGGTGTAGCAGTGTTATTTGGTAACTGTATGACTATTATTTAGTAGTTTTATACGTAGCACATTGTGGTAAAGCTTTTTGTATATTTTGGCTTTGGTTGATGGTGATGCAATGTGTCGCACTGTGGCGCCATATGTTACGGGGGGAGGGGGGCGAAATTTCTTCACCTCGCCCTGAGTGAAATTTAGCCTAGGAACTGCCCTGTTAACATGTTTAGTGTTAGGGACTCACCTGTGCTGGGATCCCGTTGACGCTTTTGGGAGGTGAGCTTAAACAATTTTTGATCAAAAACTGTAAACTAAGAATCCCAGGTTTTCATATTTTCCTTAGCAGTAATGCATTTCCAATATTCCTATATACCTTGATGTTTCACTTAGTTTTGTAGTGTGCCACTGATATTTGTATTAGTTATGAATTGTAATCACATTTTTGGGTTTATATACCCCTTAATTGCATGCATCACAATGCTTGAGAAAGACTCCATTGTGGGGTTGAAACTTTGCAAGTTACATAGGTGCATAAACGACACGTTTTTCTTCATTTCAACAAGGAGTGCTTTTTGATTTTTTGCTTACATACATATATATATATATATACACATATACACACCTTATGTAGCTGAAATTTATATAGTTGTTTCCAGCATAGGTTAAAATGGAATTTGAAAAATAGCCTCTCTCAGTCTGGTCCCGGCTGTGTCCATGTTGCAGCACATCACTATTTAAGTGAACGGGACTGAGCTCTAGTGCAATAGTCCATAGACAAGTACAGTGCAATCTACAGTGCTTTTCCTAAAGATGGAGAACTCATTAACACATGCACTATTATTTTTATGGGCTGTTTTTCTGTGTGTAGCTTAGATTTAATGAATAAACAAAATTTTACATTTTAAATAAAACATTGCATTTATAAAATGTTATTTTCATTCATTTGTTGATATTTTTTCCATAAATATTATCATTTTAACAATATTGCAGTCACACTTAAAGAAGATTGTATACTGATATAGCTGTTTTAAAAACTTTAGGTTTCCCATGGAGGGGAAGATAAAATCTAGGGAAATGAAAGTAAATTGGTAAGCAGTGCACCTATCTATCTATCTATCTATCTATCTATCTATCTATCTATCTATCTATCTATCTATCTCATATCTATGTACAGTATATGCATATATAGTAGCACAGTGCAGCATGGTGGCTCAGTGGTTAGCACAGTGCAGCATGTGTGGCCTAATGGTTAGCACAGTGCAGCACGGTGGCCTAATGGTTAGTAGAGTGTAGCACGGTGGCCTAATGGTTAGCAGAGTGCAGCGTGGTGGCTCAATAGTTAACACTGTTGCCCTGCAGAGTTAGGGTCTTGGGTGCTGCAAGGAGTTTGTATGTTCTCTCTGTGTTTCCTTGGGTTTCCCCTGTACTCCAAAAATACTGATAAGTTATTCTGGAACTTAGACTGTATAGGGACCAATGTGAATAATGGCAATCTGTGTACAGCACTTGCTCGCATCTGCCTTTTCAGCTTTGTCCATAAATTTACAATAGGATTGAGATCAGGGCTTTGTGATGGCCGCTCCAAAACATTGACTTGGTTTTCCTTAAACCACTTTGTAACCAGTTTGGCAGTAGCTTCGGGTCATTGTCCACTTGGAAGACCCATTTCTGCCCAAGCTTTAACTACTTGGCTGACGTCTTGAGATGTTTCTTCAGTATTGCCACATAATCTTATTTCCTCATGATTCCATCGAGTTTGTGAATTGCACCAGTCCCTCCTTCAGCAAAACAACCCCACAGCATGATGCTGCCATCCCCATGTTTCACAGTTGGGATGGTGTTCTTAGGCTTCCAAGCTTTTCCCTTTTTCCTCCAAACATAACGATGGTCATTATGGCCAAACAGTTAAATTTTAGTTTAGTCAGATCACAGGACATGTCTCTAAAATGTAGATCTTTGTTCCTGTGCATTTGTAAACATGAATCTGGCTTTTCTATGTTTCTTTTGGAGTAATGGCTTCTTCCTGGCAGAGCGGCCTTTCAGCCCATGTTGATACAGTACTCATTTCACTGTGGATAATGACACAATCTTACCAGCTTCCACCAGCATCTTCACAAGGTCTTTTGCTTTTGTTCTTGAGTTGATATGCACATGTCGGACCAAAGCACATTAATCTCTGAGACACAGAACCCGTCTCCTTCCTTAGTGGTGTAATAGCTGGACACATTCCCATCTTGTTTGTACTTGCGTATAATTGTTTGTACAGATGAACGAGGCGCCTTCAGGTATCTGGAAACTGCACCAAGGGATGATTCAGAATTGTGCAAGTCCACAATTCTCTTCCTGATATCTTGGCTGCATCATGTTGTGGGGTTGTTTTGCTACAGAATGATCTGGTGCACTTCACAAAATAGATGCATCATGAGGAGAGAAGATTATGTGGCAATACTGAAGCAACATCTCAAGACATCAGCCAGGAAGTTAAAGCTTTGACAGAAATGGGTCTTCTAAATGGACAATGACCCGAAGCTACTGCCAAACTGGTTACAAAGTGGCTTAAGGAGAACCAAGTCAATGTTTTGGAGCGGCCATCACAAAGCCCTGATCTCAATCCTATTGGAAATTTATGGGCAAAGCTGAAAAGGCCGGTGCGAGCAAGAGACCCCCCAAACATGGCTCAGTGACACCAGTTCTGTCAGGAGGAAGGGGCCAAAATTCCTACCAACTATTGTGAGAAGCTTGTGGAAGGATCCAGAACGTTTGACCCAAGTCCTACAGTTTAAGGGCAAAGCCACCAAATACTAATGAAATGGATGGAAACTTCTGACTTTGCAGAAAGTAATAAAAATACCTTAAAAAATTCTCTCATTATTCTGGCATTTGGCAAATAGAAATAATTTTGGTTCCTAATTGACCTAAAACGGGGAAGGTTTATTCTGATTTCATGTCAGATAGTGAGAAAAACCTGCAGATGGGGCTTTATATATAGTGGATGGAGAAACCTGCAGATGGGGCTTTATATAGAGGGGAGAGAGAAACCTGCAGATGGGGCTTTATATAGAGAGGAGGGAAACTGCTGGTTTCATCTGTATATGTAGTGTTCCTCAAGAGGTTAAATTGGAAGGATGTTTACATCTTATTACTGTATCTCACAAAAGTCAGTACACCCCTCACATTATATACAGTATCTCACAAAAGTCAGGACACCCCTCACATTATATACAGTATCTCACAAAAGTCAGTACACCTCTCACATTATATATACATTATCTCACAAAAGTCAGTACACCCCTCACATTAAAACATACAGTATCTCACAGAAGTCAGGACACCCCTCACATTATATACAGAAGTCAGGACACCCCTCACATTATATACAGTATCTCACAGAAGTCAGGACACCCCTCACATTATATACAGCATCTCCCAGAAGTCAGGACACCCCTCACATTATATACAGCATCTCCCAGAAGTCAGTACACCCCTCACATTATATACAGTATCTCACAGAAGTCAGTACACCCCTCACATTATATACAGTATCTCACAGAAGTCAGTACACCCCTCACATTATATACAGTATCTCACAGAAGTCAGTACACCCCTCACATTTTTGTAAATATTGTATTATATCTTTTCATGGGACAACACTGAGGATCTGACCCTGATACAATGTAAAGTAGTCAGTGCCCGGCTTGTATATCAGTGTAAATTTGGTGTGTCCTCAAATTAACTCAACACAGTCGTCAATGTCTAACCGCTTGCAACAAAAGTAAGTACATCCCTAAGTGAATATGAACAAATTGTGCCCACAGTGTCATTATTTTGTGTCGCCCCATTATTTTCCAGCTCTGCCTTAACTCTCTTGGACCTGGAAGTCACTATCCTCTTCCCTCCTCCATGTTGTAAGATACTGACCACTGTATTATCTTCCCTCTTCCTTTCTAGTCTCATACAGGCTCAGCTTGGATGTCTTCACGTTCAAGATTTTTCCTTGACACAAGATATGGCAAAGATCTTCAGACATGGCTCACGAGTGACTAAATGTATGTGTAAATGTACGGGTACTACTCACAAAAAGTTTGGGAGATTTGGCTTTTGGTTGAAACTTCAGGATGAACATAAAATTTCTTGATATTTTTTTTTACATGCCCTAAATGCCCCGTCTCTTCCCGTTAGATGCACCCGTCCAACTGTTCAGTGTTGCACAACTTGCTGATCTCTAACAAGGAGCTTAACCCCTTAAGCCGAACGCCTGAAAAGTAGTCAATGACCAGAACATTTTTTTAGTTTTTGCCTCCTTGCGTTCCAACAGTCGTAACTTTTTTTATTTTTTCAATGATGCAGTTGTATGAGGCCTTGTTTAATTCGGGACAAGTTGTCCTTTTTGGGGGAATAGTTTAAGTTCACTTATAAATTATTGCAGAATTTTTTTTCAAATGTTTTCCATATTTTTGTTGTTTTTAAAAATAATGTTTTACACCATTCACATTTCACACTTAAAACTTGTTAGATTAATTGTACAGGTTATTATGATAGTGTGGATACGTAATATGTGTAGGGTTTTTTTTGTGTGTGTGTAATCTATGCACAATTATTTTTTTATTAAATATTTATTTTTTATACACTTTTTTAATCTTTTTTACTTTTTTTAAAATTCCATGAGGGGAAAACTGTTTTACATTTTTTTTACACTTAGTAATGTATTAGCATATATTCATATATGCTAATACATTATAATCTGTGTCAGTCTGACACAGGCAGTGATCAGGGCAGCATACAGTGTTCCGTGATCGCTGGCTTGTTACACAGCTACTCTAGGTCCCCAGGGCTGACAGTGCAGCCGTTCCCTGGGCTCTGTTGAGTCACTGGGAGTCCCGATCACCTGACAGAGCAGGGGAAAGCCCTTTGATTACGCTGCGGTCACGGACTGCGGCAATCAAAGGGTTAAGCACCGGGGAACAGAGGTTTCCCCTGCTCCTTGGCGCTTGCAGATACTGCGCTGGGAACAGGGCTGTAAAGTACAGCTCTGTACTCAGCGCTGCTGCAGCGCCAGGAGCCGCAAAACCTGATGTTGCAGAACTACCTGAAATGCCCACCGCCAAAAGACAGCGGGCAGTCGTTAGCGGGTTAATGGCAAAATTCCAAACAGGTGTTTGATCCCTGAATTGCCGAATAATTTTAAGGGATCAGTTTGATTTGGGCTTTAGATATTCCCCCTGCTGTTCACATTGTGACATCATGAGGCCAAGACAACACCTTACAATTGATCAGCAGGACCTCGCCATTGCCAGGCTTCAAGCAGGTTGCTCTCAGATGGAAGTGGCCACTGAGCTTAGAGTGTCATGCAGTGTCATCAGCAGGTTGTATCAGAGATACTGAGAGACTGGGAGAGTCACTGAAAGGCAAAGAAGTGGATGTCCTCTGGCTCCATCACACACTGATGACCACTTTATTGAAGCAATGCCGCACAACTCCAGACAGGTTTAAGGGAGGTGAGAGGCGCCAAGTGTCACGTCAGACCATTGTAACCATTTATATCAGTGTGGTCTGTGTGATAGACAACCTGACCACAACGCCAGGCACGGACATCATTGTCTGGGCCAGGAAGCATCTATGCTGGACAAGAGACCAGTGCTCCTCAGTGCTGTTATGTGATGAAAGTCGATTCACCCTGAAAGGAAATGATGTCCGCCAACAATGCTGGAGTCATCAGGGGGAGCGCAGTGCGTCAGTCACTGTTGTCACCAGACGAGCCTTTGGTGGTGATGGTGTTACAGTGTGTGCACGTGTGTTTAGTCCATACAGATCTGCCCTACACTGTGGTACAGTGACGCCTCTACTACTGGAATAACCTCATTCATACAGTCATTGAGCCTGAACAACACAGGGCTCATCTCATCTTCATGGATGACAATGCTCCAGCTCATCAAGGTCGCGTCATTAGGGAACGGCTGCTGGAGATTAGGGCACCTCAAATGGAGCACTTTCTTGAAATAAAAAAAAAGCATTACCTGCTACGACTTAAATGGTTACAGGAGAAAATATCACTGGAGCGGGAAATTTGTACGCTTTCGATAAATCATACCCGAAAGCCAGTTATCACTAACTTTTTTTGTGAGTAGTGTATGTATGTATATATGTACTTGTATGTGTAAATGTATATATATATATATATATATATATATATATATATATATATATATGTAAATCTATGTATATACAGTATGTTACAAAAGTGAGTACACCCCTCACATTTTTGTAATTATTGTATTATATCTTTTTATGGGACAACACTAAGGATCTGATACTGATACAATGTAAAGTAGTCCGTGTACAACTTATTTCGTGTGCCCTCAAAATAACGCAACACACCACCATCAATATTTAAACTGCTGGCAACAAAAGTGAGTACACCCCTTGTGACAATGGACAAATTGTGCCCAATTTGCCATTTTTCCTCCATGGTGTCATGTGACTCATTAGTGTTACAAGGTCTAAGGTGTGAATGGGGAGCAGGTGTGTTCAATTTGGTATTATCGCTCTCATACTGGTCACTGGAAATTTAACATAATCTAGTATCAGCAGCTCTACTAGCACTAAAAAACAGTCAAAGGTAACATAGGAATTTTTGGAAAAGCATTTCTGCTACTATAGATGCATGAAAACTTGAGGTTCTTAGAGTGCATTTTTGATAAAAAAATGTGAAAGAACACCTCCCAACATCAAGGTGACCTCAATACAGATGGGAACCTACTCTACATGTTAAAGGGGTTTTGCCACGATCTCATTTCATACCTCCTGCATCCATCTCTTCAGCTCTGTGTGCTCATAAGGGGGCGTGTGTGATTTGTATGAATTGCATATTATGTGACTCAGCAGGATGACATCACCAGGCCTTTCCTCTCTTTAGTCAAAGAAAGGTCTGTTTATGTATAGAACTGTAAGTAGCTACATTGTAGCTCAGAGGTAAAACTTTTGCCTCCAGGCACAAGGGTCCTCGGTTCAAATCCCTGCAGGAACCAAACCTGTGGATTTTATTTCTCTTTATCAATGCACAAACCTGATTGATGTTTCTTTCTTAAATTTATTTGCACTGTTTGACTAATTCTGAGGAGTACAGGGGACGGGAGTAGAATGACAGCACCTGGGGTTTGAACACTCAGTAGCTGCCTGAGATGAGAGGTGATGTCTGAGCATGTGCGGCAAGGACTGAGGAGCTCACAGCCCTGGTCGTATCCCCTGGAGACTAGCTGTCAACAATGGATCACTAAGGGAGCAGCTAAAACAAAAATGGTGCAGAATTTTTAATAATGATGAATGGTGAAAATGTTTATTATTTAATTTACAAACTTCCTATGTCAATTTTACTTCATGGCAAAACCCCTTTAACTCTCTTGGTGTGTGTTCAGACCTCCACATTTCAGGGAGAGACGATTCCAGATAAAAGCTACTCTGCATTCATTTAAAAACCTGTGCAGGTGCAAAAAGCAAAGTGGGGGCAGCCACTCCCCCATACAAACAATTTAAAAAAACGTTTGCACATCTAAAAATATTTTTTTAGAAAAAATGAGGACGCTGGTGTGGCAGTAAAATACAAACACAATCCAATATCAGCAGCTCTAATAGCACTAAAAAACAAAGGGAACATAGGAATTTTTGGAAAAGCATTTCTGCTACCTTAGATACACGAAAACTTGACGTTCTTTTTGGATGTGCAGACCAAACATTGTTCGTCCATGAAGATGAGATGAGCCCTGTGTTGCTCATGCAGTGGCTCAATAACTGGATGAATGAGGTTATTCCAGTAGTAGAGGCGTCACTGCACCATTCATAAAATGTAGGGCAGATCTGTATGGACCACGCACACGTGCACACACTGTAACACCATCACCACTATAGGCTCGTCTGGTGACAACAGTGGCTGATGCACAGCGTCTCCAGCATTGTTGGCGCCATCATTTCTGCTCAGAATGAATCGACTTTCATCACTGAACAGCCCTGAGGAGCACTGGTGCCTCGTCCAGCGTAGATGCTCCCTGGTTCATGCAAGACAATGATGCCTGTGCCTGGTTACATAGTTAGTACGGTTGAAAGAAGACGCGTGTCCATCAAGTTCAACCAAGGGTGGGGAAAAAATTTTGGGTGTTTGGGGAAGAGGAAAAGGACTTTTAAGCCCAGCCCCCAACCATTTTTTTTAATGCCCTTGGAACCCAAAAGGGCCCGGCCCCCCAATCTGCCCCAAAGCGGAGATTGTACCCTTGCCCCCCGAGCCTCCCCCACCCAAAATTCCAAAAATTTTAAAACCCTAAAAACGCATTAATATTCTTTGGGTTCCGGGGTATCTAAGCCTTTCTTGAAACTCTCTCATTTCCCGCTGGACCAGCTCCTCAGGCAGGCTTTTTCCACAGTTTCACATTTTTACAGTGAAGAAGCTTTTCTCCTCGGGAAAATTGAATCCTTTTTTCTCAAGCCCAAAAGGGAATGCCCCCTTTCTTTTAAAGGGGGCTTAAAACTTGAAATTTTTTTTCCCCTACTTTTTTTGGGGCCATTTTTATATTTATTTTAAATTAATCATGCCCCCCCCAAAGGGCCGCCCTTTTCTCAAGACTAAATAAGTTAAATTTCTATAACCTCTCCTCAAAACTATGTTTCTCCTTTAAACTTAAAAGGGTTTTTTTTTGTTTGTTTTTGACTCTCTCTAGCCCCATTTAAAATCTCTTTTTAAAAACCCTGGGGCCCAGAACGGACACAAATTTAAGGGGAGGCCGCACCAATGCTTTGTAAGGGGTAAATTTTACATTTGCCCCCGCGATTCCATCCCTCTTTTAATACCCCCAAAAAACTTACGTCCCCTAGAGGCGGGCGGGATTGCCCACTGCATGCGGGTTCTGTATTCAAAGATCTAAAAAGAAACCCAGATCTTTTCAAAAAGCGTTTCTTAATTTTTTCCCCCCTAGGACAGGGATCCCTTGTAGATTATTTCTCCCCTGATCCCAAAACCCCTTACTTTTACCCAACATTGAACCCCATTTGCCAAGTGGATCCCCAACACTCAGTGTTTCCAGGTTTTGTTTTGCAATTTAGGAGCATCTTCCAAAATTTGCACTACCCTGAAATTAAAGTTTGGGGGTCATTTGCAAAAAATCAAAAACCGGCTATCGACCCCTTTCCCCACAAATATCGTTAAAAAATTTCTTTAAAATTTAAGAGGGGCCCTAATACTGAGCCCCTGCGGAAACACCACTCACAACCGGGACCCCCCGAGTGGGAGTCTTTTTTAAAACCCCCCTTCTGATTTACGACCCAGCAGCCATTTTTAAACCCAAATTACACACTGTTTTCCAAACCCAAATTGGAATCTAATTTCCCCAACAAACCTTATAGGGTACAGTGTCAAAGGGCCTTTTGCAAAAGTCAAAAACACAATTCCACAGCTGCCCCGCTATCCAGGACTTCAATTTCACCTCCTCATAAAAAAATCAGATTGGCCCTGCCCAGTTTCCCCTGTCCTTAAAAATCCTGCTGGGCAATCACTAAAATTATTGTGTTTTAACATACCCTGTATATAGCCCCCTTATGACCCCCCCTAAAACTTTTTTCCCACAACAGATGTTAAACTTTTTTGGTCTAAAAATTACCTGGGCAAGATTTTAAACCCTTTTTTTGAAGATGGAACTATTTCCCTTTGCGCCAGTCTCCGGGTACTATACCATTCACCAGGGGAATTTTTAAAATTATAAAGGTACAGGGGGCCACAAAAGAAAAACCGAGTGAGTCTTTAAAATTTAGGGTGAATGCCATCGGGGCCCTGGAGCCTTGTTCACTTTCCCAGTTTTTTTTAATTTCCTTTTGGGACTTTTTCTACACTGAGCCCAATTAATTTAGCAATAATGTATTAACAGTACTGCCCCCAATTTACTTCTGTATTTGGGGCCCACCCCCTCACTACATTTGATTGTAGTATATACTGGCTGAAAAAACCTATTTAGTTCCTCTCCCTTTCTCTTGTTCACCATGCCCAAAGCCCCCCCCTCCGGTTTTTAAAAGGGCCCCAAACTTGTTTCTGACTTTTTTTTTTTGGCTTTTTATATGCTTAAAAATGTTTTTGGGGAAAAGTCTTCCCTTTCTTTTTGAATTTTTTAGTTTTTGCTTTTATCCCCTTTTTTGCAGTTTTTTTAAACCCCTCTTTTAATTTTAAAAGGGCTGTTTGCCGCCCCCCTCTGACTTTTTTTTTTTTTAAATCCCCTTTTTTATTTTTTAAAATTGCCCCTTAACCAAAAAAAAAAAAAAAACCATGTTGGTTTTTTTTTTAGTCGCCACACTTTTTTCCCCTGGGAAATATTTTTTGCAAAAAATTTTCCCCAAAGTATATTTAAGCTCCCCCCCCTTGGGCTTTTATCCCACTTTTTTTCTAATGGGCCTGCTCCCCAGTTAGGTCCTGTATTGCATCCCCAAAAAGGGAAAAAATTTGGGCCCCTTTTTTAAAATTTTAAATTTTTTTGGCCTTCCCTTTTTGTTTTTTTTTTTTCCCAGTTTACGCTAAAAAAATTTTATATTGTGGTCACGTTCCCCCAACGATTTTCAGAAAAAACCCGGGCCCCCCGCCGACTTGTTCTGTTTTTGTTGAAATGACCATTTTTAAAAAGGAGCATCACTTCTAGTGGTTCCTCCAAAAACCCTCCCCCAAAAAAATTACCCCTTTAAACCCAAATTGGGAATTTTCCTTCCCTTTTCAGTTGATGCGGGAACCGTAACCCCAGTCAATGCCGGGGAAAATTAAATTTCACCCATTATTCCCAAACTGTACCTGCCTGTGCGGGGCCCCACACCCATTTGTTATGCATCTGTTCTTCTTCTCCTCAGTGAAAGTTGGGGGGCTATAAATTACACCAAAAATTTGTATTTTTTGCATTATTCTCCCCCTTTTAATTCCACCCACAAAGTTTTCCACATCATTAGCCACCCCGGGGGGGGGGGGGCCCGTTTACCTCTTTCACAATTTCCTTTTCTTTCTCCTTAATTTCAGAACACTCCTCCTCCCCCCCCTTTTCGCTTTTGGCTTTTTCCCAAATAGATTAAAACCTGAAAAGGAAAAAACCCCCAATCATGCAGGATCCCGGCCCTTTTTTCACAATTTTCCCACCACATCAACAGCCCCTCTAAACAAGGGGCCTCAAGTTCCCCCCCTTTTGGTTCAAAATTTTTAGCAATTTGTGAATAGCATTTTAAGTTCCCTTCCAGTTTTTCCTTTTTCAACGGGTTTTGGTTGTATCCCAACATGTTCATTAGACGGGAAAGGGATTTTTACATTACCCCTTCAATAGACAGCAGGGATTAAAATTACCTGTTCAGATGACGGCTTTTGATTTTAAAAAAATCTCCCCTTCGGTAGATGACATTTGGGGTTTTACATTACCCCTTTTAGATGGTGGCATGGATTTTTACAAAATACCTTTAGTGGGCAGCATGTGTTTTTTTATTACAACCCAAATTTGTAATGGCATGAGATTACTTTAGTGTTTGGGTACCTTTTATCTTCCATTGTGGTTTGCAACCAAAGGATCTCCTTAAACCCCTGGTCTTTCTCCCCTTCCCCCTTCCGCTTCTCCCCCCCGCCGGGTATAGTCTTTCCCACTTTAAACCTACCCACTCCTTCATTTTCCCATATTGGTCCCCCCCCCTCCTCATCCCTAGTTTTTAAAAACTCCCAAAACCCCTTTTTGAATTCTTTTTTTCCCCCCGCACAGGGAGGCCCCTTCCATTTTAGGTGCAATTTATCTGTAGAAAAAAAGATTTTTACCCCTGAAAAAACACCCCCCGTCTCTAAACCCAAAACCCCCTGTCCTTTCACCAAGACTTCAGCCATGCAATTTTAAATCCCTGAAACTCCCGTTTCCTTTCCTGAGTAGCCCCATGGGGCCCCGGGAGTATTCCAGAAACACAACCTTTGAGGTCCCTTCCCCTTTACTTTGAGCCTAGTTTTTTTAAAATTATTTTTTTAATCCCTTTCCCCCCTTAACCCTGTATTCTGTCATTGGTTCCCAAAATGGACCCAAAAAAGGGGGGCATCGCAGCCCCTCCCCGAAAATTTTTTTCCCCCCCCCCCTCATGCCGAACCCCGGCAACCCGGGGACAGCAAAACCCTTCGGTTTAGGCGGTCCTGGCCCACAAATTTTTCTTTCCGTCTTCCGATTATAGAATCCCCTACAACTTTCTAACTGTCTTTTTTACCTGCATTTTCCCCTCCCCCCCATACTAGTTTGGGCTGCTCTTTCCCGGGTGTAGGAAGAGCAGGGTCCACCCAAAGGGGTGGGGGTTTTTGAGAAATGATTCCCCCGCAATTTTCACCCAACTTTACAATTTTTTTCTAGGAATCTCAGGGGGGAGAAGTGGGCCCCCCCTTTTTCTTTGGGACCCCCCCAGGTTTCCCCCTGGGCTTCGTTAACCCAGCAAAACGGGTCCTCCGCTGAACCAATACTCCAAACCCCCAACATTTAAAGGGACTAACGGGTTTTCTCCAAGAGAAACAAAATCCTTCCCCCCTTCATTGTCAATCGCCCCCAAATGTCCTTTTTTTCTCCTCTAGGTCAAAAAGCAGCTACCCGAGTAGCAAATGCCACATCTGCTACAGCGGTTTTTCACCCCGGACCTCTTTCTCCTAGGCCCTAAAAATATGGGAGATTGTTTCCTGCTGGAAATTGCCAGTGAAGCTGCCCATTATCCCGGTGCAACAGCAATGAAGAGACATAAAAAAGTTAATGAGATTGAAGTATTAAATAAAATAGGTTTGTTTACTTACCAGTTTTTCTCTCCTGTTTTTAACTCCGGTTTGTTAACTCACACTCTGTTCTCTCAAGCACTCAGTTTGACCCAAGCAATGGAGCCACCAATGGAGCTTTTGTGTTATGAATGCTCTGACGTGACACTTAGAGCGACATGTCCCAACATGCCAACACCAGTTTTTTGGTCTATTTTGCACCCAAACCACTTTTGACGGCATATTCTCAATGTAAATAAACTATCGTACACCAAAACTAGGCGCATTATACGCCAGGCACTACACATTGTAATGCGCCTAAAAATGATACGCTGTGCGTCTCCATAATGTAATGAGCATATTGAGGCGCAGTATATATACTAGCAATGATACGTAATGTGCCTCGAGAGGTGCATTATATATACTACGCTATGCGCCACGATCTGCGCAATGCGCCGCTATTTGCGCAATGCGCATTTTTAGGCGCATTAAGTTTACCTGATGCCAGACTTTTGAGAGGGTTGGACTTTCTGGTGCACGTTACACTTATTTAATGCGTCTAAAAACTGCCACGGCGCCGCCAATTTTCGGACATGTCGCCTTTAGTGACTCTCACCTCCCTTAAACGTGCATGGAGTTGTGCGGCATTCATCATCTAGTCTGAACAGGCACCAAAAGAGGTAACATATAGCGTATGTTCCCACCTGTATTGAGGTCACCTTGTTGTTGGCAGGTGGGCTTTTACAGTTTTGATCAAAAATGTATACTAAGAACCTCAAGTTTTCAGGTCTCTAAAGTAGCAGAAGTACTGTTCCAAAAATTCCTATGTTCCCTTTTAATTTTTTTAGTGTTAGTACAGTGCTGTTTATATTAAGTTGTATTTGTATTTTACTGCCACACCTGCATGCACCTATGCTCATTTTTTCTAAAAAATCTTTTTGGATGTGCAGACCAAACACTGTTTTTTTGGGGAAATTCATCATGGCTCCTCATGGCAAAGAACTGTCTGACGATCTGAAAAACAGAATTGTTGTTCTACATAAAGACGACCAAGGCTATAGGAAGACACCGACACCCTGACACTGAGCTGCAGCGCGGGAACAACACCCTGACACTGAGCTGCAGCGCGGGCGCCAACACCCTGACACTGAGCTGCAGCGCGGGGGCCAACACCCTGACACTGAGCTGCAGCCGGGGGCCAACACCCTGACACTGAGCTGCAGCCGGGGGCCAACACCCTGACACTGAGCTGCAGCGTGGGGGCCAAGACCATACAGCAGTTTAATAAGACAGGTTCCACTCAGAACAGGCCGCGCCATGGTCAACCAAAGAAGCTGAGTGCACGTGCTCAACATCATATCCAGAGATGAGTGCTGCCAGCATTGCTGATGAGGTTATAGGGGTGGGGGGTCAGCCTGTCAGTGCTCAGACCTTACGCCACACACTGCATAAAATTGGTCTGCATGACTGTCGCCCCAGAAGGAAAACTCTTCTAAAGATAATGCACAAAAAAAAGCCTGCAAACAGTTTGCTGAAGACAAGCGGACTAAGGACATGGATTACTGGGACGGCACATTGGGACGTGTGGCGGCAACCAGGTGAGGAGTACAAAGACAAGTGTATCTTGCCTACAGCCAAGCATGGTGATGGGAGTGTCATGGTTTGGGGCTACTGTGGGGAGCTACAGATCATTGAGGGAACCATGAATGCCAACATGTACTGTGACATCCTAAAGCAGAGCATGATCCCCTCCCTTCTGGGCCGCAGGGCAGTATACAACATGACAATGACCTGAAACACCTCCAAGACGACCATTGCCTTGCTAAAGAGACTGAGGGTAAAGGTGCTGGACTGGCCAAGCATCTCCAGACCTAAACCCTATGGAGCATCTGTGGGGCCTCCTCAAATAGAAGGTGGAGGAGCGCAAGGTCTCTACCATCCACCAGCTCCGTCATCATGGAGGAGGGAAGAGGATTCCAGTGGCTGCAGCCTGTGAAGCTCTAGTGACCTCCAGGCCCAAGAGAGGTAAGGCAGCGCTGGGTAATAATGGGGGCGACACAAAATGCTGACACTTTGGGATCAATTTGTCCATTTTCACTTAGAGGTGTACTCACTTTTTGTTGTCACTTAGGGGTGTACTCACCTTTGTTGCCAGCGGTTTAGAAATTGATGGCTGTGTTGAGTTATTTTGAGGGCACCAAATTTCCCCTGTGATACAAGTCATACACTGACTTCTTTACATTGTAACAAAGTGTCAGATCTTCAGTGTTGTCCCATGAAAAGATATAAAACAATATTTACAAACATGTGAGGGGTGCACTGACTTTTGTGACATACTGCAACTACGTGTATGTGTAAATGTATATGTATGTTTATATGTATGTGTTTGTGTATTTAACTGTGTGTGTGTGTAAATGTATGTGAGCATTTGTGTATATATACTGTTCACTTGTACAGTCTTACTATTAAATTGATGTGTTTTTGTTCTGGAATATTAACCAGTTTATGTTCTTTTATTACAGGTCTGTCAGAGTTCTTAGCATTACAAGAAAAGAAATTCATCGCATTTCTCAATGCAGCAATTCTAACCAAATGCTTCAGGTGCAAATTGTGGGAAAATTCATTACATGTGTCCAAGCAGTTGGATAAAATCGGTAAGCATGTATAATTGTGATATTTCAAGGAAACGGATGACCATAAAACGAAAACATAACCCCCAGTGCTATCCAATATTTGCTTTGTGGCCTGAGCTTCATACCACTGACAGTGGGACAGTCGTGGACATTTCTTGCAAGCTTCATATACAAGCCCAAGAAAAAGGAAATGAACCTTCTGGAATGACCTGCATTACCTGGTCTCTGCATTGATTGCTAATACAATGTGGCCCGAGTATTAGCTAACTCATAGTTATAGATAAACACAATATAACTAAACTAGTAACACACCGACAGGATATCTCTGTACTTGGCAGCATTCATCTTTCCTTCAATTGCAACCAGTCGTCCCCCTGCCCCCATAGCCTGATGCTGCCCCCACCATGTGTCCCTGCCCCCATAGCCTGATGCTGCCCCCACCATGTGTCCCTGCCCCCATAGCCTGATGCTGCCCCCACCATGTGTCACTGCTGGGATTGTATTGGGCAGGTGATGAGCAGGGCCTGGTTTTCTCCACCGCTTACAATTAACACCAAAAAGTTCCATCTTCATCTCCTCAGAGCAGAGAATCTTATTCCTCATAGTCTGGGATCCTTCATGTGCAAACTGTCTGCGGCTTTCCTATGTCTTGCACTGAGGAGAGGCTTCCGTCTGCGGCTTTCCTATGTCTTGCACTGAGGAGAGGCTTCCGTCTGCGGCTTTCCTATGTCTTGCACTGAGGAGAGGCTTCCGTCTGCGGCTTTCCTATGTCTTGCACTGAGGAGAGGCTTCCGTCTGCGGCTTTCCTATGTCTTGCACTGAGGAGAGGCTTCCGTCTGCGGCTTTCCTATGTCTTGCACTGAGGAGAGGCTTCCGTCTGCGGCTTTCCTATGTCTTGCACTGAGGAGAGGCTTCCGTCTGCGGCTTTCCTATGTCTTGCACTGAGGAGAGGCTTCCGTCTGCGGCTTTCCTATGTCTTGCACCGAGGAGAGGCTTCCGTCTGCGGCTTTCCTATGTCTTGCACCGAGGAGAGGCTTCCGTCTGCAGCTTTCCTATGTCTTGCACTGAGGAGAGGCTTCCGTCTGCGGCTTTCCTTTGTCTTGCACTGAGGAGAGGCTTCAGTCTGTGGCTTTCCTATATCTTGCACTGAGGAGAGGCTTCCGTCTGCGGCTTTCTTATGTCTTGCGCTGAGGAGAGGCTTCCGTCTGCAGCTTTCCTATGTCTTGCACTGAGGAGAGGCTTCCGTCTGCGGCTTTCCTATGTCTTGCACTGAGGAGAGGCTTCCGTCTGCGGCTTTCCTATGTCTTGCACTGAGGAGAGGCTTCCGTCTGCAGCTTTCCTATGTCTTGCACTGAGGAGAGGCTTCCGTCTGCGGCTTTCCTATGTCTTGCACTGAGGAGAGGCTTCCGTCTGCGGCTTTCCTATGTCTTGCACTGAGGAGAGGCTTCCGTCTGCGGCTTTCCTAAGTCTTGCACTGAGGAGAGGCTTTCCTATGTCTTGCACTGAGGAGAGGCTTCCGTCTGCAGCTTTCCTATGTCTTGCACTGAGGAGAGGCTTCCGTCTGCGGCTTTCCTATGTCTTGCACTGAGGAGAGGCTTCCGTCTGCGGCTTTCCTATGTCTTGCACTGAGGAGAGGCTTCCGTCTGCGGCTTTCCTATGTCTTGCACTGAGGAGAGGCTTCCATCTGCGGCTTTCCTATGTCTTGCACTGAGGAGAGGCTTCCGTCTGCGGCTTTCCTATGTCTTGCACTGAGGAGAGGCTTCCATCTGCGGCTTTCCTATGTCTTGCACTGAGGAGAGGCTTCCATCTGCGGCTTTCCTATGTCTTGCACTGAGGAGAGGCTTCCGTCGGCCGCACTCTGCCATAAAGCCCCGACTGCTGGAGGCTGCAGTGATAGTTGTGGAACTTTCTCCCATCTCCCTCCTGCATCTCTGGAGCTCAGCCACAGTGATCTTCCTTACCTCTCACCAAGGCTCTGCTCCCACGACTGCTTAGTTTGGCTGGACGGCCGGGTCGAGGAAGAGTTGTGGTCGTCCCAAACTTCTTCCATGTAAGGATTATGGAGGCCACTGTGCTCTTAGGAACCTTGAGGGCTGCAGAAATTCTTTTGTAACCTTGGCCAGATCTGTGCCTTGCCACAATTCTGTCTCTGAGCTCCTTGGGCAGTTCCTTAGACCTCATGATTCTCATGTGCTCTGACATGCACTGTGAGCTGTGAGGTCTTATATAGACAGGTGTGTGCCTTTCCTAATAAAGTCCAATCAGTGAAGGAGTAGAACCACTTCCAAGAGGATCTTGTAACGGATTGCGCTGACAAACATATGCCGAAGCGCCAACCGTTGATATCCGGGTGTGGATCCTCAGGGCCCACCGCAGGCACAGATGGCAGATGCAGGCGGTGGGTAGCCGAAGTGCAGGGCTGGGTACTGGAGGCTGATAAACGGATGCTGCAGATAACATAAGACAGAGTCCCAGATAGGTGCCAGAATATATTTAGCAGCAGGTAAAAGCGGCAGATGTACAGCAGGATAACAAGCAGAAGGACAAATAACTGAGACAGCAGCAGTACAGCAGCTAAGGGGTCACGCTCTAGTGCAGAAGACAACAACGAACTGACACAGAAGACAGGGAGGAAGTTCGTTATATAGCCAGAGGTCAGGGGTCACTTAGCAGGAACACTGTGTCAATAAATGCGGTGCAGTGACGCGCGCGTGCCCCTAGAGGGAGCAGGTGTGCGCACAGGACGCCAAGGAGCTGGAGGAAGCAGAAATGGTGAGGCTCCAGCTGTGGAAGGAGCCATGACTGGTGCGTGCAGTGTACCAGGGACACCATGGGAGGTCGCTGCAGCGGCCGGGACATGAGAGACACGGGGACGCCGACGGTCCGTGGCGTTCTCCGTGTCAGTACCCCCCCCTTTAGCCCTCCCCTCCGGCTAGCCGGGTACCCAAAAAAACAGCTTGGGGTAACCTCCTCCTCCTCGGTATCCCAGGAGCCGTCTTCAGAGGAGGTGTCCAGCGAATCCCGGGTAACTTCTTGGACCTGAGGAGAAGAAGCAGAAATAGTAGGCAGGGGGTGGGGTGGGTGGGAGTCAGAGGTGTCTTTGCAGACCAGAGGCTCTTCCTGCACACATGGTTCTTCCATTGGCACAGCAGAACATACGGGCAGAGAAACGGGGGGGCGGGGCGGCTCCCGCTGGGCGGGCTTGAGACAGCTAGAGTGGCAATGCTTGCCCCATTGGACAACTTCGCCCGTCTTCCAATCCAGGGATGGGTTGTGAAGCTGGAACCACGGGAGCCCGAGCAGGACTGGAGCAGACGAACTAGGCAGCACGTAAAAGGACAGATTTTCCTGGTGGGAACTGCCAACCTTCAAGGACACAGGCTGGGTACGGAACTTGACTGGCTCCTTCAAGATCTCCCCGTTGATGGAAGAGAAATGTAGGGGCTTCTCTAGAACGGGAGACAGGCAGGCAGAACTTCTCCAGCAGAGACGGGTGGATAAAGTTCTCAGAGGAGCCGGAATCCAGCAAGGCAGGAACTTCATAGGCGGCACCAGATGATAAACGTAGAGTGACTGGAGTGGTCAGACGAGGAACAAAGGCATCTTGATTCAGGGTCACTTCACCCACAACACCATGGCACTTGGGTTTCCGGGGCGCAGCTGGGCGGACTGGGCAGTTCTTGAGGTAATGACGGGTACCACCGCAGTACAGACACAGGTTTAAGCTGCGTCGACGGGCGCGTTCCTCTGTGGTGAGATGAGTACGGTTGACCTCCATAGGCTCATCTTGGAAAAACGCAGGTGTCAGGCGAGGTGGACTCGTGGTTTCAGGTACAAGACGAGGCGGAAGCTTGCGAGGACGAGAGGACACAGGCTGTTGGCGAAGCTCTAACTCCCTCTCCGCAAAACGGATGTCGATCCGGGTAGCTAAAGCGATGAGGTCGTCCAGGGTGGTAGGTAGATCACGACCAGCCAACTCGTCCTTGATGCGTCCATCGAGACCTCCCCAGAAGGCAGCAACAAGGGCCTCGTTGTTCCAGGCAAGCTCAGAGGCCAGAGTACGGAACTGGATGGCATACTGGCCCACGGTGGAGTCGCCTTGACGGAAGCGGAGCAGAGACGATGCAGCTGAGGTGTTGCGCCCAGGTAACTCGAAGACCTTTCTGAAAGCACTCAGGAACTCCTGGAGGTCCCCTGTCAGCGGATCTCCTTTCCCCCCAAAGAGGTGCGGCCCAGGCCAAAGCTTCACCTGACAGCAGGCTAATGATGAAAGCGACCTTGGCATGGTCAGAATGGAACTGATAAGCCAGGACCTCAAAATGGATGGTGCACTGGTTGAGGAAGCCGCGACACGTATGAGGGTCTCCAGAATAACGGGCAGGCAGAGGCAAGTGCAGGCTAGGACATGGACATGGCAGCAGGAGGCGGAGCCACAGCTGGTGGTGGAGCAGGTGTAGATGCCAGTGCAGACATGACTTCGTCCAAACGGGTGGTGATGGTCTGCAGCTTACGGAACAATTGCTCCAGATGGACGCCATGTCGGTTCACCACAGCTACCAGGTCAGGCAGAGTCACTCCGGCGGGATCCATATTTGATGGTCAGTTTGTACTGTAACGGATTGCGCTGACAAACATATGCCGAAGCGCCAACCGTTGATATCCGGGTGTGGATCCTCAGGGCCCACCGCAGGCACAGATGGCAGATGCAGGCGGTGGGTAGCCGAAGTGCAGGGCGGGTACTGGAGGCTGATAAACGGATGCTGCAGATAACATAAGACAGAGTCCCAGATAGGTGCCGAATATATTTAGCAGCAGGTACAGCGGCAGATGTACAGCAGGATAACAAGCAGAAGGACAAATAACTGAGACAGCAGCAGTACAGCAGCTAAGGGGTCACGCTCTAGTGCAGAAGACAACAACGAACTGACACAGAAGACAGGGAGGAAGTTCGTTATATAGCCAGAGGTCAGGGGTCACTTAGCAGGAACAGGAACACTGTGTCAATAAATGCGGGGCAGTGACGCGCGCGGGCCCCTAGAGGGAGCTGGTGTGCGCACAGGACGCCCAGGTGCTGGAGGAAGCAGAGATGGTGAGGCTCCAGCAGTGGAAGGAGCCAAGACAGGTGCGTGCAGAGAACCAGGGACACCAAGGGATGTCGCAGCAGCGGCCGGGACATGAGAGACACGGGCACGCCGACGGTCAGTGGCGTGAACCGTGACAGATCTGAAGGAAATGGACAGCATTTGAGTTAAATATGAGTCTCACAGCAAAGGGGCTTAATACTTATGACTATGTGATATTTCAGATTTTCTTGTTTAATAAATTTGCAAAAATATCTACATTTCAGTTTTTTTTCTTTCACGATGGGGGGTGCAGAGTGTACATTAATGAGCAAAAAAATTAACTTTTTGGATCTTACCAAATGGCTGCAATGAAAGAAAGAGTGAAAAATGTAAAGGGGTCTGAATACTTTTCATACCCACGGCATATACGTGAGTGTATAAAAAAAAATCTATAACTACACACACAAGTATACACACAGTGCATATATATACAGTTGCAACATGAATTGAGTATATATGTAGTATGTACATACATGTTTTTTTTCAAAAGTGAGCAAACCTCTCTTGCTTGTATAACAGTGTAAACTTGGTGTGCCCTCAAAATAACTCAACACAGCCATCAATGTCTAAACTGCTGGCAACAAAAGTAAGTACACCCCTAAGTGAAAATGGACAAATTGTGCCCAAAGTGTCATTATTATGTGTAGCCCCATTATTTTCCAGCACTGCCTTAACTCTCTTGGGCATTGAGGTCACTAGAGCTTCACAGGTTGCAGCCACTGGAATCCTCTTCCCTCCTCCATGACGACATCACGGAGCTGGTGGATGTTAGAGACCTTGCGCTCCTCCACCTTCTGTTTGAGGAGGCCCCACAGATGCTCCATAGGGTTTAGGTCTGGAGACGCTTGGCCAGTCCAGCACCTTTACCCTCATTCTCTTTAGCAAGGCAGTGGTCGTCTTGGAGGTGTTTGGGATCGTTATCATGTTGGACTCTGCCCTGCGGCCCAGAAGGGTGGGGGGCATACTCTGCTTCAGGATGTCACAGTACATGTTGGCGTTCATGTTCCCTCAGTGAACTGTAGCTCCCCAGAGTTGGCAGTGCTCATGCAGCCCCAAACCATGACCCTCCCACCACCATGCCTGACTGTAGGCAGACACACTTGTCTTTGTACACACTTGCCGCCACACACACATGACACCATCTGAACCAAATCAAATTATCTTAGTCTAATCAGAGCACAGGACATGGTTCCAGTAATCCATGTCCTTAGCCTGCTTGTCTTCAGTAAACTGTTTGCGGGCTTTCTTGTGCCTCATTTTTCAAAGAGACTTCTTTCTGGGACGACAGTCATGTAGACCAATTTCATGCGGTGTGCGAAATATGGTCTGAGAACTGACAGGCTGAACCCCCAACCTCATGAGCAATGTTGCCAGCATTCATCTCTGGATATGATGCTGAGCATGTGCACTCAGCTTCTTTGGTCGGCCATGGCGAGGCCTGTTCTGAGTGGAACCTGTCTTGTTAAACCGCTGTCTGGTCTTGGCCCCTGCGCTGCAGCTCAGTGTCAGGGTGTTGGCCCCGCGCTGCAGCTCAGTGTCAGGGTGTTTGGCCCCCGCGCTGCAGCTCAGTGTCAGGGTGTTGGCCCCCGCGCTGCAGCTCAGTGTCAGGGTGTCGGCCCCCGCGCTGTAGCTCAGAGTCAGGGTGCTGGCATCTTCTTATTGCCTCGGCCATCTTTATATACAGCAACAATTCTGTTTTTCAGATCCTCAGACAGTTCTTTGCCATGAGGCGCCATGATGAACTTCTAGTGACCAGTATGAGCCAGTGTGAGAGCGTTAACACCAAATTTAACAGACCTCATTCACACCTGAGACCTTGTAACACTAATAGGTCACATGACACCATAGAAGGAAAATTTAAAATTGGGTACAACTTGTCCATTTTCAATTAGAGGTGTACTCACTTTTGTTGTTACCTAGGGGTGTACTCACTTTTGGTACCAGCAGTTTAGACATTGATGGTAGTGTATTGTAGTTTTAAGGGCGCACCAAATTTACACTCTCAGGGAATGCTCATATGGCGATCTGGGGCACGTACTGTATGCGCTGCAATACGCCGTGTGTTTATGAAGTACGGGCTGTCCAGCGTGTATTTCTAAAGCACGGGGGGCAGCCCCCGGCTGGCTCCATCCTCTTGCATTGTCAGCGCACCATGCCGCGAAGAAGTGACCTGTTACTTGTCTCCCCCGGCGTACAACACGATTTTGTTGTACACCGGGGGAGTCGAGACGTAATTCATAGTTCTCTATGAGAGTTATGAATTACCATGATGGCGGTGCACATTCCGGCCGTATTAAAGCACAAATAGGCGGCGAAATGCACGCGGCAATTATGCCGTGTGAACATACCCTTATAAAAGCTGTGCACTGACTACCTTACAATGTATCAAAGTGTCAGATCTTCAGTATTGTTCCATATATCATACAATATGTACAGAAATGTGAGGTGTGTACTGACTTTTGTGAGATACTGTATATATGTACACACACACAGGGCCGTCTCTTCCATTGGGCAAGGTAGGCAGTTGCCCAGGGGCCCCTCACACTCAAGGAGCCCTTCGGGGCAGCCTCCTACCGTGCCCAGTGTAGCGACAGTCCCTGCAGCGGGTCTGGGCAGCGCGTCGCTCTGCAGGAGGCCGCCGAAACCGCCACGTCTTTAAGCGGCGCAGGAGGTGATGTAATCGCCTCCTGCGCTGCTGTATTTCCTAGGCCGGTAGCGCGACGTCACGCCGCTCGCGCAGGAAATGAGCTCCCGGATCGCGGACCACAGCGAGGAGCCGGGAGCACGGACCACAGTGGGGAGCACGGAAAGGTAAGTAGTGTTTTGTAATACTTTTTTTAAACTATTTTTTACTGTATTTATCTATAGATATCTAGAGGGGGGCAAAACAGAGAGAGGCAAAACCAGAGGGGGCAAAACAGAGGGGGGGCAAAACAGGGGGGGGGGCAAAACAGAGGGGGGGGCAAAACAAAAGGAGGCAAAACCAGAGGGAGGCAAAACCAGAGGGATCAATACAGAGGAGGCAATATAAAAGGGGGCAATACAAAAGGGGGCAATATAAAGGAGGCAAAACAGAGGAGGCGATACAGATGGGGCAGTACAAAAGGGGGCAATACAAAGGGGGCTGTACAAAAGGAGCAATCTAATAAAGGCGGCTATATCCTAAAGGGGCCATATACTAAAGGTGCCTATATAGAAGGGCAATATACTTAAGAGGGCTATATAAATGGGACTATATTCTACAGTGGGCTATATCCTACTGGGACCATATATCCTACAGGGGGGCTATATCCTACTGGGACCATATATCCTACAGGGGGGCTATATCCTACTGGGACCATATATCCTACAGAAGGGGCTATATCCTACTGGGCGCTGTATATCTTCATACAAGGGCTGTAAATCTACCAGAAGGGGCATGATATCTACCTACAGTGGGCCTGTATACCTACCTACTGGGGTCTAGATACCTACCTACTTAATGGTAGGCAACATTACTACCTATTTACTTAAAGGGGGCGCCCATAACAGAGGTAGGAATTGGTGGCGAAGTGCTAATAAAGTGAGAAGTCTAAGATATTTGTGTGGTAAATTCTGCAGGGACGAGTTATGGCCGGGAGTATTCGTCACGGCGATCTGGACAGGATGGAGAAGAAAAGGGAAAAAGAGCAATTCAGATAAGACGTCTCCTGTGAGTCCCTGCATGTCAGGGGTTATTTCTCTTCTGTGTTGGATCAGTGCTGTAGTTACTGTCATGCGGTGGTGACGTGAGTTGTGTCTGCCCACTATGCGGTATTTATATGGCGGTGTTGTAGTTTATAAGTTTGTTATCGATAATGTGTATATTTGTACCTGTGCTTGGTTATGCTGGTTGGGGGGCCCAGTGCACAGGTCTGCCCATGGGCCCATAATGCTGTTAAGACGGCCGTGCACACACATACTTATATACACATATATATATATATATATATATATATATATATATATATAATTAATATATATATATTATATTTTATATATATATATTATATATATATACTCACACACCACAGTTGAAACAAAAATTTACATATTCTTTATAATAAAGCCCCATCTGCAGTTTCCTCCCTCCCTCCCCCATCTGCAGGTTCTCCCTCCCTCTATATAAATCCCCATCTGCAGGTTTCTCCCTCCCCTCTATATAAAGCCCCATCTGCAGGTTTCTCCCTCCCCTCTATATAAAGCCTCATCTGCAGGTTTCTCCCTCCCTCTATATAAAGCCCCATCTGCAGGTTTTCCCCTCCCCTCTATATAAAGCCCCATCTGCAGGTTTCTCCCTCCCCTCTATATAAAGCCCCATCTGCAGGTTTCTCCCTCCCTCTATATAAAGCCCCATCTGCAGGTTTTTCTCACTCTCTGACATGAAATCAGAATAAAACCTTCCCCGTTTTAGGTCAATTAGGAAACAAAATGATTTCTATTTGCCAAATGCCAGAAAAATTTGACAGAATTTTTAAGGCTTTTTTACTACTTTCTGCAAACGTCAAAAATGTCCATCCATTTCATTAGTATTTGGTAGCATTGCCCTTAAACTGTAGGACTTGGATCAAAAGTTTTCACAATAGTTGGTAGAAATTTTGGCTCCTTCCTCCTGACAGAAGTGGTGTAACGGAGCCATGTTTTGAGGTCTCACAAGTCCTTCCTGCAGAAAAACAACCCCATAATATAGTGGATGGAAACTTCTGGTTTCAACTGTACACATTTATACATATTTACTGAATATTTGATGAAAAGGAATGACATCTTCCATTTTTAGGTTTCATTGTCAATGTGTTTGTGCGACGTTCTTGTCATTGATGGTGAATCCATTTTTCCTCAGGCGTTTCCTTAGCTAACGCAATGGTGAATGCTGGTCTTACATCCTTCAATAAAATAGAAGCTATTAATGCCCGGGAGCTGGAGCTGGTATGTTCTATAGTCACAGTTTATGGTACCTCATTTAGTCACTCATAGCGTATTTATTCCAGATATAAGAATATGCATGGAGGAATGACATGGTTAAAGGGTTATTCCCATCTTGAACATTTATAGCACATACACCTCTGGGAACCACTGTAATCTCAAGAACAGGGGGACAACTAAGCAACTGTCCTTGTTCTTGCCAAAGCGAACAGAGAGGGGGCCGTACATGGATGAACCTCTCTGTTCATATCTATGGGATTTCCGAGTACAGCCAAGGAAGTGATGGGACCCACACCTATCAGATATTAAGGCATATTCTATATACTGTGCACATGTCTCGTCCTCTGGCCTGACGCATCCTGACTGCTCTCACAATAGCGGTCCTTGGCTGTACTCCTGTCTACACCCTCGCTGCATCAGTGCTGCTGCCACTAGTCCATCACTGCTCTATTGACAACCACCTGAGATCTTACTGCATCACTGCATGGTTATTGCAAGGGTTAAGGGTGAAGAACAAGGAGATTCCTTTCTCTCCGCAAACGCAGTCTTGCCAGAGCCCAACTAACTGTGGTTTAAAAAACCATATACAGTATCTGATAAAAGATCCAACACTAGAGCCATAAATAAATTGATTGCTAAGTGTCATATGGAAGAACTTAACTGGAAAACCAATGAAACAACTGTACAGGACACTGATAGCATGAATTGGTCTCACTACCAAAATCAGGTCCCTGACCCCATGTATACTCTGTCCCTATCCCCCTACGGACATATTCCAAAATGGAATGAAAACCGTGCTAGATGGGTAAACAAATAAACTACATGTGAATATTTGTGGTAGATAGATTGATATGGGATAGATAGAGAGATAGATAGATATGGGATAGATAGATAGATAGATATATAGATAGGAGATAGATATATATGAGATAGATAGATAGATAGATAGATAGATAGATAGATAGATATGGGATAGATAGATATGAGATAGATAGATAGATAGATAGAAAAGATAATATTTGGGGTAGATAGAATAGATAGATAGATTTTGATAGATAGATAAATAGATTGAAGATAGATAGTAGTTAAAAGGGATAGATAGATAAGATTTGATAGATAGATAGATAAATAGATAGATTTGATATAAAGATAGAAGGAGATAGATTGATAGGAGATAGATAGATTAGGAGATAGATAGTAGATATAGATAGATATGAGTGATAATATATGAGATAGATAGATAGATAGATAGATATGAGATAGAATGAGATAGATAGATAGAAGAAATAGATAGATAGATAGATAGATAGTAGATAAAGGGATAGATAGATAGTAGATAGATATGTAATAGAATTTGAGATAGATAGATATGAGATAATATATATGGAGATAGATAGATAGATAGATATGAGATAGATAGATTTTATATGGGATAGATAGATTTAAATGAGATAGATAGATAGATAGATAGATATGGATAGATAGTAGTATAGAATAGATAGATAGATATGAGATAGATTGATATGGGATAGATCGTTAGATAGATAGATGATAGATAGATAGATAGATATATAGATAGAGAGATAGATAGATAGATAGATAGATAGATAGGATATAGAGAGATGGGAGATAGATAGGAGATAGATAGATAGATAGATAGATAGATAGATAGATAGATATGAGATAGATAGATAGATAGATAGATAGATAATGAGATAGATAGATAGATAGACAGATAGATAGATAGAGATAGATAGATAGATGATAGATAGATAGAAAAGATATGAGATAGATAGATAGATATGTGATAGATAGATAGATAGATATGAGATAGATAGATATGAGATAGATAGATAGATAGATAGATAGATATGAGATAGATAGATAGATAGATATGTGATAGATAGATATGAGATAGATAGATATGAGATAGATAGATAGATAGATAGATAGATAGATAGATAGATATGGGATAGATAGATAGATATGAGATAGATATGAGATAGATAGATATGAGATAGATAGATAGATATGAGATAGATAGATAGATAGATATGAGATAGATAGATATATATGGGATAGATAGATAGATATGAGATAGATAGATAGATAAGAGATAGATAGATAGATAGATAGATATATATTAGATAGATAAATAGATATGAGATAGATAGATAGATAGATATTAGATAGATATATAGATATGAGGAGAGATAGATATATATGAGATAAATATGGGATAAATAGATATGAGATAGCTAAGATTAGCTATTTTTAATGAGTGCTTCCTTTTCATGTTCCCATTTTACTTGATTTACTTCTACAGATTGTGAACAGACACCCTCCGTTTGGAAATCAAATAAAAGAATCTGTAATGTATCTTCCAAAGTATGGACTCAGCTTTGAGCAGGTCGGGCACTAATGTGTTTTATATTTGATATGTACAGTGGTTGATTTCTCACAGCTCTAGTTCCTCCTTCTTCCATTAAGTAATTCTGGTTTTCTGCTTTGTAAAGCAGCTGAAGTGACGCCCACATTGCTTAGAAGCTGGGATTCTTTTTTTAAGAGACAGATCTGATGGGACGATATTCCTACATTGTTTTACTTAAAACCTGATCATTAGAACCACTCTATGTTGCTTTGTGATCATGTACATCTACTTAATGGAAGACTTACAACTAAACCAACAAAAGAGAAACCCATTTAAAAATATATCAAAATCTTTATTGATATTGCATAATAACAAAAATAACACCACAAAAAAATATACCACAATGTATATATACATACAAAAGGAAACACCTCCACCCAGATAAAATAATAAATGTATAAGCACGGAGATCCAGGGTCACATCCAAACAAACATATCCTTTGCATATGTGAAAAAACCCGCCTCCTAATGCATAAATAAGAAGAACGACCCGCTGGCCCCGTCCCAAAAATACCATACCAAGGAAGAAGGGTCCGCAATGGAGAATGATGATGATGCCAGAGGATTGTGACAGCTGGATCTCCGTGCCACCCCGACGCGCGTTTCGCTGAACACTTTTTCAAGGGGAGGTGGAGGTGTTTCCTTGTGTATGTATATATACATTGTGGTATATTTTTTTGTGGTGTTATTTTTGTTATTATGCAATATTAATAAAGATTTTGATATATTTTTAAATGGGTTTCTCTTTTGTTGGTTTAGTTGTATGTTAGTGGTAACCCTTTTTTGGTACAGATTTATTAGTATTCATTATCCCGGACATATTGTTTATAGGATAGTTAATGGAAGACTTACCGTATTTTTCGGCCTATAAGGCGCACCTAGGTTTTAGAGGGGAGAAAATAGGAAAAAAAAATTGAAGCAAAAAGTCCGGGCTGAGGTGTAGTTTTTATTGGTACCATTTTGGAATAGATGTGACTTTTTGATCACTTTATTCCAATTTTTATGGGATGTGAAATGACCATAAAAACACAATTTTAGCATTTAATTTTTTTTTGTTCTACAGTGTTCAGTGTATGGGATAAATGATGTTATATTTTAATAGATTGGACTTTTACAGACATGGTGATACTGATTATTTGTCACTTTTTATTTTTTAATATGTAAAACGGCAAAGGAGGGGTGACAAACTTTTAATATTTATTTTTTTTAAACTTTTTTATTTTCTTAAAACTTTTTTTTTACTTTCAAACTTAGTTTCCCCAGGATACAAGACCACAAGGGCAGAATGCTTTGTCCTATGGTATATACAGCATTACTACTGTAGTAATGTAAGCCTGCATGAGGCTTCAGCTGCCATGGCAACTGATCGCCCCCCCCTGCAATTACATTGCGAGGGGGTGATGAGACGGTGGAGCGGTGTGCGGCACCGCTCCTCATTCATCTGTCGGCTGCCATCGGGTGCAACGAGCGGCCGCTGGCCGCACCATACCAGTGTGCTGAGTGGCCATACCGAGCTGCAGCCACCGAGCGGCCGTACCAAGCTGCAGCCGCGGCGCTGAGTGGCCACACTAAACTATCTCGGGCTGCCAGAAGACTGCAGTGTTGCGATGCTGCTGGAAGCCAGCAGCGGGGTTTAAAGGTTTAACACTTTAAACCCCGCTTCCGGCAGCATCACTCTTCCCCTGTTTTTCCCCCCTAATTTTGGGGGGGAAAAAGTGCATCTTATAGTCCAAAAAATACGGTATATAAAATAAAGTGAGGTAGTTTGGACCCATAAACTAGATCATTAGAATTGAATGGACACACAGCGGGTGAAATGCAGTTGAAACCAGAAGTTTCCATCCACTATATACAAAGACACATATACATATGTTTTTCTCACTATCTAAAAAATGAAATCAGAATAAACCTTAGGCTATGTCTCCACAGCACAGCTGTTTAGTCATTTTTTCATTTTCTGAAAGCGCTTAAAAAACGACTAAAACAGGTCCCATAGACTTTAAAGGGGTTGTATCATTTCATTAAATGGTCTTCAGAATAAAGGGACAATGAAAACAAGCAACTTTGCAATTGGATGTCATTAGCAGAGCTGCCTTGTTTTCACAGTCTGCCTTATCTTCGTTTTGTGTAAACACTGTTCCCAGTGCCGGTCGGATTCCGCCTCCCTTCATTTCATTGACTGACGGCTCTACTAATTTACATTCTGTTTGGCCCCCCGGTCGTATTCACGGGAGCGTGCATTCCTGCCTCTCTCACTCAGAATAAGGGGCCGGAAACATTTCCCTCTGCACAGCCAGCAGCTCCACAGTAACACTGCAGCTGCTTCTACAATCAGAAAACAGCAGAATCGTGCTCGGTGCCTAATGCTGCTGCGTGTAAACATAGAGGGGAGACAGATCTGTGCTGCTCTGGATGAGTTCATGGAAGACTGGATTCAACTGTAACAAACCTCCAGCTGTGAGAGGAGAAAAAATCAGTGCTCTGAGTTCATAGAAGACTGTCTAGACTGAATTCAGGACTTGACTATGTAAACATACAGCTCTTAAAAAATAAGACTGCATAGGGAGAGCAACGACACAGTGACATGTGGACAGAGTGGTGAGGGGAAGAGCAGGGATGTGCTATCCCCTCCCACTGATCTCAAACAAACACACTGACTCGGGGAGCGAGCATGAACAGTGAAGGGAGGGGGATGATGTCATCCCCCTTCAGTTAAGAAACACCCAGCTGGGAGGGGAAGAAACGCCCATGGATTTTAGGAACTGAGAAACTGAAAGTACAAGGAAACACACGAACCGATGAAGTGATAAATCCCCTTTAATATTAAAAACATTCTGTAGTCTCCACAGAACGTTTTTTTTTTCTGCTCATTTTTGCTGGTGGTTGTTTTTTGTAACATGTTGAAAAAATTTACTGTTGAAGTCTATGTAAACCAGCGGACGTTTTTGGCGTGGTTTTTGATGCAGTTTTTGGACAGTTCTGATGAAAAACTGCCCAGGTGTCTTAACAATGTATATGAATTTTGCATATATTAATAACTGCCCCCAAACTGCCCAAAAAACAGCGCAATAAACTCAGCTTCTTTGGACAAAAAAAAAATCGACGTTCAAAGTGGTTTTTAGGTTTTGGTTTTCGACAAGTTTTTTTGTCCTATGCTGTGAAGACCTAGCCTTATCTGTTTTAGGTCAATTAGGATTACCAAAATTATTTATATTTGCCAAATGCCAGGAATATGAGAGAGAATTTTCAAAGGTATTTTTATTACTTTCTGCAAAGTCAAAGGTTTACATATACTAGGATTAGTTGGGATAAGATGGGAATGTCCAACCATCATACCGCTCAGGAAGGAGACGGGTTCTGTGTCATAGATTAATGTGCTTTGGTCCGACATGTGCATATCAACCCAAGAACAATAGTAAAAGACCTTGTGAAGATGCTGGCGGAAGATGGTAAGATTGTGTCATTATCCACAATAAAACGAGTACTGTATCAACATGTGCATATCAACCCAAGAACAAAGGCAAAAGACCTTGTGAAGATGGTGGCGGAAGCTGGTAAGATTGTGTCATTATCCACAATAAAACCAGTACTGTATCTATATGGGCTGAAAGGTCGCTCTGCCAGGAGGAAGCCATTTACTCCAAAAGAAACATTTAAAAGCCAGATTCATGTTTGCAAATGGACACAGGAACAAAGATCTACATTTTTGGAGACACGTCCTGTGTCTGATGAAACTAAAACTGAACTGTTGGACCATAATGACCATTGTTACATTTGGAGGAAAAAGGGAGAAGCTTGGAAACCTAAGAAGACCATCCCAAGTGTGAAACACGGAGGCGGCAGTTGTGTTGTAGGGTTGTTTTGCTGCAGGAGGGACTGGTGCACTTCACACAACAGATGGAAAGAAGATTATGTGGAAATACTGAAGAACCATCTCAAGACATCAGCCAGGAAGTTAAAGCTTGGGTGGAAATGGATCTTCCAATTGACCCGAAAACTGTCTGTGACGAAACGTGTTGTGCAAAATAAATGCTCTTTTATTAATGTAAGGTTTGCGCCACATACTGTTAGCGTGCCTGTTTATCTGATTTGCCTCCAGAACTTAACTTCTCGTGGTATGGGTGTCTGTGGGTTGCCAAGTTGATGGATATCCAGATCTCATCTCACTATGCAAAACCCATCAAAACATCTGCAGACAGAAGCGGCTGTGGTCGAACATCAAAGTTTGACACGAGGAACAGAAGAGCACTTCATTGAATTGTACCCAAAAAAAAACCAAACTATGACCCCTCAAATTTTATACTGATGCCCTAAAAATTTTATTTAACTATGCAGTTATTTGAGGAGGCTGTAGTTTTTGTCGACAAGTGCTCTTCTGTCCCCCTCATCAAACATTGACTTTCAACCACAGCTGTGTCTGTCTGCAAATGTGTTGCCAGTCCTTGCATACCAAGATGTAATCAAGGCAACAGAATACCAGGAAACCTATCAACTCAGAATTGTAGGTCACTAATGCTCTTTCCAGGTGCCACTGTTACAAATCAGATGATGGATCCACAGGATCAGCCGTCCCTGTACATGTGATCTGGTCTTCACTTAAGGGAATTCCAATTTATAATAAAGGACTACTCAAGTTTTTTTTTCCCCTTCAAGTAGGCAGCAAACTTTAGGCTAAGAAACTAAAGTGGCCCTTTAAATCACTAAGGGTGACAGCCCTAGGGGAAAGTCAGAAGAAGAAGTGGGCATGCCATGGCGGTGAGGTACACAACGTAATGGACAGCACCAACAATCATTCCCCTTTGGAAGAGGAAGAACTGGACTGTAAAAATAGTACAGTTCCAGTTATTTTGTACTACCTTTGTACTATTGCTTTTTCAGATGAACTCCTTAACGACCGCCCACCCTTTTTTGACGTCGGGCATTTCAGGTCGTCTTTTGACGCCGCTGCAGACATCGGAGTTTGCGGCCCCCGGCGCCGCAGCAGCGCTGAGAACGGGACACTACTACACAGCCCTGATCCCAGCGCAGCTGCTGCAAGTGCTGGGGAGCGAGGGAAACCTCCGCTCCCTGGTGCTTTAACCCTTTGATTGCCGCAGTTCATCGCCACAGCACAATCAAAGGGTTTCCCTGCTCTGTCGGGTGATCGGGATACCCGGTGGCCCGACAGAGCCCGTGGAACGGCTGCACAGTCAGCCCTGGGGACCCAAAGTAGCCCCAGGGCTGTCTGTGTAACAAGTCAGTGATCAGGGCAGACTGTATGCTGCCCTGATCACCGCCTTTGTCAGACTGACACAGATTATAATGTATTAGCATATATGCTAATACATTACTAAGTGGAGAAAAAAAAAAAGGAACAGTTCTCCCTTCACGGGATTTAAAAAAAAGTAAAAAACATAAGTGTAATAAAAATAATAAAATAAAAATAAATATTTAAAAAAAAATAATTGTGCATATATTACACACAAAAAACCTACACATATTAGGTATCTACACGACCGTAATAAACTGTAGAATTAATCTAACAAGTTCTTAAGTGTGAAATGTGAATGGTGTAAAAAAAATGTAAAAAAAAAACACCCAAAAAATTAGAAAAGAATTGAAAAAAAATTCTGCAATTATTTATAAGTGAACTTAAACTATTCCCTCATAAAGTACAACTCATCTCGAATAAAACGAGGCCTCATACAACTGCATCACTGAAAAACTAAAAAAGTTACAACTGTTGAAACGCAAGGAGGCAAAAACTAAAAAAATGTTCTGGTCATTAACTACTTTTCAGGCGTTCGGCTTACGGGGTTAACACCTGGGGAATTTTGTTGCTACAGGTTTTTCATTCTGGTCATTCGAAAAAAGTCATTGTGAAAAGTGGACATTGCTTATACTTCAAGCGACTGTAGATGTGACACCTCTTGGTACCTTGTATTGATAATCTATAGTATATAGGTCAGTGATTAATGGTTATGTGTGACCTTTGCTTTCTTTCCTCTGCCAGGTAGGAAGATATAATCCTACAACAGCTGAAATCCTTGTCACTGTTACATTAACAAATTTTGAGCAGCTTCAAAAAAGGAGGACGGCACCGGATTCACACCATGTGTCTCTCATCATTGGAGACGCGGATAACCAGGTCGTATTTAAGCAGAAAATCATGTGAGTGATAAAGTTAGATCGTTTTTGTCGAGACGTTATCATGACATGAGATGGTTAGACCAGTGCTGTATTTCTATCTGGTGCTGACCTCAACTGGTCCATTAACTTTCCATTAACACACTGCATAGTGGACCTACAACATGAGTGTCAGGGGCATAACTACAATCCATAGGGCCCCATAAATGAGATGGGCCCTCACCACCATACGTGCAATAATAAAAGGCATAAATAATAATATCATTTGTAAAAGTATGTGAAAGCGATACAGCTCACCGTCACTGCATAGAGCTCCCTCTCGATTGCTGGACAGACAAAAACAATTGAAAAAAGCAAAAATGCATGTTTCCAGCACTCCAATCGGAACCTGAGACTGAGAAGTGAACCAAGCCTTAACGGTAGATGAATGTGCTGTAACAAAATGAATGACTGTTTTCATCCTCTACCTACCGTGTCATAATGTACACATCACAGTATAAATTCAGATCAGAGCAAAAACAGGAAAAAATAATAAAATTAAAACTGAAAAAAAAAAAACTCAATACACAAATGATGTCATAATGTTCACCAATGTAAGTCAAACTACTTCCGATAGTTTAAATATATATCAAAAGTAAATACCGCGAGACTCCTAAACTCCTAGATGTGTAGCGATACCAGTTAGAACAAATATATGGAACCCGAACAGCATTTGGCATTTAAAAGCCAAATTTAATGCGCATTATAATAGCATAGAATGCACCTGATTAATGAACCTGCTCTACAGCGGGTCATAAATCAGGCGCATTCCAGCGCTAAGACGACATTTCTGGCTCAGGTAAACCACTTTGAAAGTCTCTACCTGTTCCAGCAGTAATGCTCCTAGAATTGTTGTAGTGAAGCTATAAAGCTATAGCTTCATATGGTTCTAGTGCGCCCCGCCTCCGCATGCCCCCCGAAATCAGGCGCATTACAAAGTGCCGCTTGCGCCCTGTAATGCACCTGATACCGTCTCTATAAGCTCTGATTGGTTACTATTAGCTTTGATTGGTTGCTATGGGCTCTGATTGGTTGCTATGGGTTCTGATTGGTTGCTTTGTGCTGATTGGTTGCTGTGGTCTCTGATTGGTTGCTTTCAGCTCTGATTCGTTGTTATGGGCTCTGATTGGTTGCTATGAGATCTGATTGGCTGCTATGGGCTCTAATGTGTTGCTATAGGCAACAAAGACAGTCTTACTGCTATATAGTTTTCATACATGAGGCCTCCTCAACCCCTGGGTCCAATAGAAGCTACTATGGGTATAGTTACACGTGTGTCCTTGACGATTGTGCCGGTTGCCCTCTGCCATGTATAAGGGCTTGTTCACACGACGTTTTTGATCCTTTTTACAGATCCGTTTTTGATAGGTGAAAAACGCATCCGGAAAGCGGATCCGAAAAACGCAACAGTTGTGATACTTATTTGGTTCGTTATTGCGTCGTGCTTATTAACTCGCGGTTTACGGATGCGGTCTCTCTCTACTCTCTTCTCTCTCTCTCTCTCTCTCCTGAAGCAGCAGTTCCATTCACTTCATCCCCCAGCAGCAGCAGTTCCCTTCACTTCATCCCCCACGCAGTTCACTGGAAACGCCCCGCTCACCTGCGATACCCAGCAGTTCACAGAACGCCCACTCACACTGCGAATCCCAGCAGTTCACAGCATCGCCCACTCATCCTGCGGATCCCCAGCAGTTCACAGACACACCACGCCTCACCTGCGTACTCCCCCAGCTGTTCACAGGCACGCCCGACTCACCCTGCGATCCAAGCAGTTCACAGCACGCACCCGCTCACCTGCTATCCCCAGCTGTTCCTACAGCACAGCACGCTCACTCTGCGATCCCCGAGCAGTTCAAAGCACGCTCCGCTCAACTGCGATCCCATGCAGTTCACAGCACGCCACTCACCTGCGATCCCCTGCAGTTCAACAGGCACGCCCGCCATCACATGCGATCCCCTAGCTGTTCACAGCACGCCCACACGCTCACCTGCGATCCCAGCAGTTCACAGCCACGCCGCTCACCTGCGATCCCTGCAGTTCACAGCACGCCCCCGCTCAACCTGCGACATCCCCACAGAGTTCACAGCACACCGCCTCACCTGCGATCCCCTAGCAGTTTAGAGCACGCCAGACTACACCTGCGATCCACAGCTGTAAACAGCCACGCCCGTCACTCACCTGCGATCCCCAGCAAGTTCCACAGCTCGCCGTCACAGCCAGTATCACAGCACGACGCTCACCTGCAGATCCAAGACAGTTATCAGCAAACGCACGCCCTCAACTGCAGAATCCCCAGCAGTTCCACAGCACGGACCGCTCACACTGCGATCCCCAACAGTTCACAGCACGCCCCGCTCCACCTGCGATCCCCAGTTAGTTCACAGCACCGCTCTACCTGGCGTTCCCAGCTGTTCACAGCTCACCCGCACTCAACCTGCGATTCCCGCAGTTTACAACAGCACGCACACTCACTGCGATCCACAGCTGTTCACAGCACGCTCGACCTCAACTGCGATCCCCAGCAGTTCACAGCACGCTCCCTCACCTGGCGATCCCTCAGCAGTTACAGCAATCGCCGCTCACCGGCGGGATCTCCCCAGCAGTTAACAGCACGCACCGGCTCACCTGCGATCACCAGGAGTTCAAACAGCACGCCCATCACCTGCGATCCCCAGCAGTTCACAGCTCGCCAACTGCTCACCTAGCGTTCCCCAGCAGTTCACGCAAACCGCTCACCTGCGAACCCATCAGTTCCATTCACTTCAATCCTCCAGCAGTTCACAGCACGCACCGCTCCAAAAATACACTGGCGATCCCCAGCAGTTCACATGCACGCCCCCTCACCTGCCGATCCCCAGCAGTTCACTAGCGACGCCGTAACTTCACCTGCGATCCCATAGCAGTTCACAGCAACGGCCCCCGCCTCACCTGCGATCCCAGCAGTTTCCAGCACGGCCGCTCTCACCGCGATCTCCCCAGAAGTTCAAGGAACACCGCTCACCTGCGATCCCCAGCAGGTTACAGAACGCACCGCTCCCATATGCGATCCCCAGCAGATTCACAGCACGCCCGCTCACCTGCGTCCCCAGCAGCCCCTTTTTACAGCACGCACCGCTCACCTGCGATCCCCAGCAGTTCACCGCACGCCTCCCGTCTCACCTGGCGATCCCCAGCAGTTCACCAGGCACGCCCGCTCACCTGCAGATCCCCAGCAGTATCACAGCACGCCGCCTCACCTGCGATCCCCACAGCAGTTCACAGCACGCACCGCTTCACCTGCGATCCCAGCAGTTCTCAGCACGCCAGGCTCACCTGCGATCCCCCAGCTCAGTTCAAGCACGCCCCCGCTCCACCTGCGATCCCCAGCAGTTCCACAGCACGCCGCTCACCTGCAATCCACAGCAGTTCACAGCCGCTCGCCTCACCTGCCGCTCACCCAGCAGTTCACAGACAAGCTCCGCTCACCTGCGATCCCCGCAGTTCAACAGCACGCGCTCGCTCACTGCGATCCCCAGCAGTTCACAGCACGCCCACTTCCACCTGCGATCCCATGCAGTTCACAGCACGCGCGTCCTCACCTGCGGATCCCAGCAGTTCACAGCACGCTACGACTCACAGCAGTTACAAGCACGGCCCGCCTTCACCTGCGATCCCAGCAGTTCACAGCACACGCTTCACCTGCGTTCCCGAGCAGTTCACAGCACGCACGCCTCACCTGCGTTCCCAGAGTTTCATGCACGCCCGGCTCACCTGCGATCCCCAGTAGTTCACAGCACACCGCTCACCTGCACGATCCCAGCAGTTCACAGCACAACTACGCCTCACCCTGCGATTCCCAGCAGTTCACAGCACGCCCATCACCTGCGATCAACAGCAGTTCACAGCACGCCGCTCACCATGGATCCCAAGCAGTTCCTCATTCACTTCATCCCCCAGCAGTTCACAGCACACCGCTCACCTGCGATCCCCAGCAGTTCACCAGAACGCCCGCTTCACTTGCGATCCCCCAGTTGTCACAGCACACAACGCCTCACCTGCGATCCCCAGCAGTTCACAGCTACACCCGCTCACCTGCGATTCCCAGCAGTTCCAGCACGCCCACTCACATGCGATCCCCAGCAGTTCACAGCCGCCGCTCACCTGCGATCCAGCAGTTCCATTCACTTTCATCCCCCAGCAGTTCACAGCAACGCCCGACCTCACCTGCGATCCCAGCAGTTTCACAGCACGCCGCTCACCTGCGATCCCCAGCTGTTCACAGCACACGCTCACCACCGATCCCCATGCAGCCGCTAACTGCGCTTTTCGTATCCGCTTTCAGGATGCACACAAGCGCAGCTGATACGTAGCCCCGGAGTGTGGAGCGCTTTTGGGGACAGGTGCCAAAAGTGACTCCATTATCTCCTATGGGCTTTCACTTGCATAGAACACAATAAGATGACATGTCAATTCTTAAAGTGGATCTGAAAAGCGCAGGAGAGCCCTCAAAGGTGCATTGCCGATCTCCTGTGAGAACAGCGATGGGCATTTGCCATTGAACGCAATGTTATCACACTGACAATTGTTAGATCGTTTTGCGGGTCCGTAAAACGGATCACAAAAACGTCGTGTGAACAAGCCCTTACTATGTTTTTCTTTCAGGGATTCTGTCCTGTTAAAGTCAGGAATTTGGACAAGAAAAATTGAAATCAAGAGAGTTCCCTCATCAGAGAAACTCAGTATAAATCTGATAAGCTCTGAATATGGTAAGAGACCAAGTTTCTAAAAGGAATTATTGGGACGTATTGAGGAGACATTGGGGCGAATTTATTAAGATAATTGTGGAACAATGTGTGGCAAAAATCCTTGCGCCCATGCTTTACACCACTATTATTATGGGTTTCTAAATGTTTCTAGGCAGTTTCTAAATGTTTCAGCACCTCGTCCAGAAAAGGGGGTGTGGACTCTGTAAAATGGGTGTGGCCTAGGATTAAGTGAGACTGGCTTAGTGTGCAATGCTGCACGCCAAGAAACTGCACCAGAATGTGGCCAGAATTAGTTGCATAACGTAAGCCAACTAAGGGGCAAACAGACGAGACAGGGTAAACCTGCAGCAGATTTATTATCAACACTATGATGTAACACTGTCTAGGCTAAGCCTACACTGTCCAAGAGTTACACAGGATTGAGGAATCTGACCCAGTGCAAATTTTATTATGATGATTACAAAAACTCAACAGGGCAGATATATTAGCCCCTTCCTGCCAATGGCTTTTTGTTTCCTCCCCACCCTGCAGATGACATAACTTTTTTATTTTATCGTCTACATAGACATCCGAGGGCTTGTTTTTTGCAGGAGAATATGAACTTTTTAAATAGCATCATTTACCAAACCATATAATGCACTGGGAAATCAAAGACAATTTTTTTTTTTTATGGGATGGAAAATGAAATGTACTGCAATTGCGTGATTTTGGGAGGATTTGTTTTTATGCAGTTCACTTTGCAGTGTAAATGTCATGTTATCTTTATTCTACAGGTCAGTGCTATTCTGAAGATGCCACATTTTTACAGTTTACATTATGTTTTAAAAAATAAAAATATTTTGCAGGATGTGATCGCTTGTACACTATTCAGCAATACAGAAAAAGTGTTCTGATACGGCCTAGGAATGATGCAAAATGGCATCCTAGCTGCCGTGGCAACTAATTGGCACTCTGTGGTTGCATTGCATTGGGCAAGTGGAGGAATTTAGCATTTTCTAACTATTTAGATGCTGCGGTTGTATTTGTAGCAGCTTCTAAGTGGTTAAACAAGCAAGATCAGCGTTGTCTCTGATCCTGGCCACTATTGACATGTAGCCACCGGGTATGGAGTGGACTCAGCGAGTGAGCCCGCTCCATACTCCCTTACCGACATCATGACATAACTGTTTGTCGGTAAGAGGTTAAAGCAGTTATAAGTTTTTCAATTTTATGAAGATTGAATATGAAATCCAGCAGATAATAAATTTAATATTTTCTATGTAATCTCTCCCCCATAGTTTGTCACTATTATTTTGCACTTTCATTACATTTTCTGTAGCTATCCACAATTCTACATCAGCTGTTTAATGACAGGAAGCTCAGTAGTTCTGTGTCTCCACACAGGAAACCGTGCCGTGTCCAGCCCAGGAGATATGGTGACCAAAGGAGTGTGGCTATTTAGGGTGACCTGTCGCTTTGTCCTGCCTCCCAAGGCTGGAGATGGCACGGTTTCCTGTGTGTGGAGACACAGAACTATTGAGCTTCCTGTCATTAAACAGATGATGTAGAACTTGTCGTCTTTTCCATACAATTGACGGCAAGAATACTAAAAAAGCTGGCGTATTATACAACATGTTGTATAATTCGCCGGCGCCAGAAGACACGCAGAGTACAGCTGGTCTTTCCTATTGCCGTCTATGAGGCTGCAGGAACAATCGTATCTTCGGCGCTTTTAAAAAACTTAAAGCGCAGAAAATACAATAGTAATCCTGTGCAGTGGAGAAATAGCCTTTTGCAGGGCAAAAGGAAGCAGGAAATGCTACTGCTCGGCTGCAGAAAAGGGAGGTAACAAACAGCACATGAAAAGCACAAATTAAATATTTGGAATTGGGAAGGAATTTTTCCTCTTAGGCCTCGTTCACACGGCTTAATTCTCTAGAAACGTATTTAAACGGATTTCGATGTAAATCCGTTCTGAAATCAGTTGAAAATCAGTTGCAAATAGTGCCACTATAGTTGTCACGTATTTGTAACTGATTCCCGACGGTTCAACCATCTACAATCATTGTAGGTGGGAATCCGTCCCGGAAATAATTGACATGTGAATTGTTTTTCCGTCCGGATTGCAGTCGTCAATCCGCGGGCGGCAATCGGAACGGAACTACGCGTCGTGTGATCAACGAGCCGTGATTTTTATTGAAATCAATTAGAAAATAGGCAGTGACTTATTTCGGACGGATTTGCCGACGGATTGACGTCGTCAATCCGTCGGCAAATACACGGCGAAATAAGCAGTGTGAACAAGGACTTATATGGAACAATTTTTCCTTGCTCTAAATCAACACTTTAGAGTTATAGGTTGCACTCGATGGACCTGGGTCTTTTTCAAACCTTTACACAGAAAACATAACAGGTAGATGAATGAAGTCTCAGGTCAGACATTTCATAACTTTGGGCGACATTTCCCAACACGCCAACGCCAGTTTTTTGGTCTATTTTGCGGCAAAAACATTTTTTATGCCATATTCTCAATGTAAATGAACTGTCATACACCAAAACATTATACGCCGGGAACGACACATTGTAATGCGCCCAAAAATGATGCGCTGTGCGCTTCCATAACGCAATGCGCCTATTGAGGCGCATTACATATCTTTTTGGGAAATTTTAGGGCCCCTCTGTTGACAATGCGCGTATACACTACCAATGATATCTATGCGGCGCTTTTTGCCAATGGCCTTTTAGGGTTTAATTTTAAAACCGACCCCAGATTTTTTAGAGGACAGACTTTCTGGTGCACTTTACACTGATTTAATGCGCCAAAAAACTGCCGCGGCGCCACCAATTTGCGGACATGTCGCCTTTTGTGTTTGGTTTGCTGGACAATCTCTTTACATTGCTATTCATCTTATTCAGCAATATTAACTTTATAGAGTATATTAATAGTATATTTACTAACTACATACAGTATTTAGAACAGTTGAAAAAAAACATATGTCCATCAAGTTGCTCTTGAACACTAGCAGATGCTTGGAAAACTGAAAACAAATGTTACCTAAATTATAGTATGAACTACACAGAAAAAAACTCTCCCAATTGGACAAAATTTCACTTTTTCCCGGTTTTAAATCGCTCGAGGGGCCTTCGGGGCTTTGGGGCAGTTCCATTAAAAATATGGGGAAAAAATGAGCCAGCACCGGGGAAACCCCTTTGGCGGGGGGATTCAAGGTTTTGGGCCATCTGAAATGGTTGGAAAAGCTTTCTTTTCCCCGTGGTTCTAAACGGAACCCTGTGCAAGTGAACCAGGTCTTAGTCCCCAAAACCTTTTTCTAAAGTTTTATTTTCTTTAGTTAATCCAAGTTAAAAAGGCAAAAGTTTGTAAAAATCGCGGGTTGGATCGGAACTTTCCCCCTACTTTTAAATAAAAATCTTTATATAGCCCAAATTCCCAGCACTTTACATATGGGGGTAAATAACAGCCCTTTAAAATTAAAAAAAACTTAAGATGAGAAAAAGGGGGGTTTGGGGCCCCCGCTCACGAAGGCTTAAAATTATTGGGTTTTACAGGTAGCAAGGGAAGAAGTGTAGATTTACAAGGGTCAGTTGTGAATAAATGGGGGGGGTTTTTAATAAAAGTTGGTTGCCCCCTGCCCCGACAGTAAATTATTACGAAAGTCCCTGTGAGTGCCCTAGGTTGGGAGTGCAGATAGGTGTGTTAGCAGGTAGGGGTTAGCAATTGGGTCGATTTGCCAGAGAAGTTTTTTTTCGGGGGCCTTCTTAAAACTGTGGGGGGTTTGTGAGTGTGTTGATCGCCCGGTAGCATGTTCCGAGAATTGGGCAGCACTGTGAAATCTTTAGACAGGCTTGGAGGTTGGATGATTGAGGAATGTAATTGTATCATCCGGGGGGAAAAGGGTGGGGGTAGACGGATGAGAGGGGAAATTTTGTAGGGGGGGGAGCGCTTTGGGGAGGGATTTAGGGTGGTAGACAAAAATGGGGGAGGGTATTTAGGGGAGTGCAGCCTGTGGGAGCTTTATGGGGGAGGTGATTAGTTTTTTGGGATATTTTTTTTACTGATAGGCAACCGTGCAAAACTGACAAAGGGTGGGCTCGTAAAAGGCTGGAGAGAAAGACCAGCCGGGTGCTCATTAGGACAGTTTGGGGGGGAGAGTTTGACGAGGGGGAACGGTAGCAAGGCGTTACAGTAGTCAAAGACGAGAAAGAAAAAAGATCAACAATGGGGTTTGAGCTTTTTTCCACTAAAAGAATGGTTTTTAGTGTTCTTAAGGTGCAGGGGGACGGGGGAAAGGGTTTGGAAAGGGGGTGATGCGGGCCGTATTAGGTGTTAGGGTGGGGCCCCAACACTGAGCAAAAATGCGGGTAGGGTTGGTTGTTCCAAATTTGGAGCAAAAAAACACGAGCTTTCTTTTCTTTATTTAATACAAAATGTTGTGATTTATCCTGAAAAGTCCCCTTGACATTCAGCAAAACTTCACCCCGTTTATGTGTGCCAGGGGAAAAAAGCCTCCCGCCCCCGGGGTTTAAGGGGAAATTTGAAAAACGTTTTAAGTGAGGAAAAGAAAGGGTAAGAGGCTGGTAAATGTTACACTTTTCCTAGTTTTATGGCAGTTCAATAAATTTTAAAAATTATTATTATAAAAAAAATTTTTTATATATTTATATTATATATATAATTTATATTTTAATTTATATATATGTTTAGCAGCCTTGGTCATTTTGAAACCCAAAGTATGCCAATTATAGTTAAATGACCGTTTTGGATGTGTGGCATTTAGAAAAAAAAAATGTTTATAAGTAAAGACCCTCAACTTCAACTTACAACTTACCCACCAGGAATTTACTTCTTTCTTTATTATAAATTAAAAAACTTTTTTTTTGGGCCTGACTTTTGAAACGTCTAAAAAGTTTTCATAAGAAAAGATCAATATACCAAAAGAAAATTTGGGTTTTTTGCAGTCCTTCAAAAGGCTTTATATAGTTTCCCGAATTTTTGAAAATTATTTTTAATCGTGCTCATACGAGCAAAGGGCAGTTCCGGCGGCAGAACACACTTTCTCGCCCTTCCTAGGCTGTGGTAACTGCTATTTTCGGGGGAACCCCCCTTTTTGTCAAGTCTTGGCCCCCAAAAGCAGCATTAACAGCCAGTGGAGGACGGGTGTGTTCCCCCGCCGGAATCCCTTGACATTGAGATTCAAATTCAAAAAAACGGGGGCACCTATGGATAAGGAACTACAAAAAGGGGACATGGGGTTTTTTTGGGAAAAAAGCATTATGTAACTGGATCATGAAAAAATTGGGGTTTCTTGTTACACTTTTGGCAAAAAAGCTTAACCTACCTCCGCAACTTTACGGGACCTCATACAGGTGGGTCCTACGCTTTGTTACCTCTTATTGGTTGTTCAGCTCTCTTCGGGGGCGAAGTACCTGCTTCAAAGAAAACTGATGATTTAAAAATGAGGAAGGGGTGGGTGCAAAAACCAAAATGAGGGAGCCATGCCCAAAATTTTTTAAACAACACTTTGGGTTTTGCACATCAAAAAAATTTTTTTTAAAAAAAATTCACCTGGTGTGGCAGCAAAATTTTAGACTTCAAAATTTAAAAACAGTGGCCCTAGCATAAGGAAACTATAAAAAGGTCATGGAAAAATTGGAAAAGCATTAGTAAACTGGAACTGAAAAAAAAGGGTTCTTAGTTCACCTTTTACCAAAAAGTTTAACCCACCTCCGCTCATATGAGCACGTATTAATATGAACTTTGCAGAAAATGCCGGTGAAACTATGCTGAAGCCTTTTGAAGGACGCTGATTTTACTTGAGTGTTTTTGGCGGGTACTGTAAGCCACTCTTTGAGGCACTTTACACACCAACAATACTAAGTATAGGAGGGGTAAAACGTCTTGGTATTCATGTTTATTCCCCTTTTGGGAAATTTGGGGCTACAAATACGGGAAAAAGGCGAGGGGTGCACAGTCGGGGGGCAAAAAATCTGCCGTGTGAAAACGTTCCTTTTTTGTCAGTGAGTCCCCTGCATTTTTCCAATTTTAAAGGGAAAATTTGTTCTTTTTTTCCAAGCTGTCTTGGGACCGGTCCCCCCCGTAATAATAATAAGCATATGATACATCTGTTCTTAATAGATATGGAAAATGTTGAAACTCACCATTAATAAATTTTAAAAGTTTAAAATGTGACTTACTAAAAAGTACTCATTTACTATGTTGTTTATTGTATTACATGTATGTATATAGGAGGCCTGCAGACATTAATCAGAACAGGAGTGAGAGAATGTAACCATCACTGCAAAAACAAGGAGGCCGCGGAACAATGCTTAGTTTTTATGAAATCTATGAAAACTGATTTTTTTAAATAATATCTATATTTAAAGTGGTGAGTAAAGCTGAGGGCACGTTACAGGGGTTGTCCAGCGGAGAAAAATGAATCTGAAATTGGGCCACGTTAGGAAGAAGAGAAAATAAAGTGATGTTTCCTACCTACTTGTCCCTTGCTGCTCTGGAGCTGCCGCGACTTGCTCCTCTTCACTTTTGGGCTCTTGTCCCAACACATAGTGAACGAACCCATGTCGTTTTGCAGAATTTTGGGCTTGGGCGAGCCTGCTGGGGCCCTTTTGCCAAAAATACTGACACAACTAGGCCCATGCCCTCCCCCCAACCACACCCATTTATAAAGCCCTTTTGTCTGGACCACCCTCGTTGAAGAAAATTGGCAGGGGGGGGAGCTTGGCCCCCTTCCCCCCAGGGTTTTTAATGTTTGCACCCTAAAAACCAAAAAACCGTTAAATAAGCGAACCAACCCAAGGATCCAGGGGAGTTTTTTGTATTCCGGGGCAAACACCCCCAAAAGGGGCTCTATCTTTTTGGGCCCCCTCCCCGGGGAATGGATGGTGCCAATGGAAAAGATGGCCCTGACCGAACATTGGGCCAGCAAGGGAAAAGTATAACTTTATTTTCTTATTTTTTCCATCCTGACCCCATTTACAGTTAAATAGATATTCTTACCTCATTGATTGGCTTTAAACACATAGGCAAAGGTAAAAAAATGATTCAAAATACATTTTGCTTGATTTTGCCTTCCTTTTTGAGTTAGAGAAATTTTTTTTTCAATTGTGTCACAAACTTCCTAGGTTAGCACCTCTTCTGCTAGCAGTGGTTGGGGATGTTTTATGTCACTCCCGCTGGGTCTTTTACAGACTGGAGCTTGTTTTCTTTACGATTCAAAAAAAAATCCACCTTTTTTAACTTTTTCAAACCCCAAATTGGGCCCCACCCCATCCAAGCAGTTCATAGATTTCTGTTCAAGTCGCCAACAAATATCGCATCAAATTTTAAAAATGCAAAAAAATTTTAATGTCCAAATTTAATAAAAGTTTAAATTTTGGGAGCATATATCACGTTGTTAGTAAAGCAACATATATAGCGCAACTTGCGCTTTGTAGCTTCCATGAGTCCCACATGTAGTTCTTATCAGCGCATAGATGTCCTCAGCTCGGTTAACATCCCAACCTCTATAATAGGTTTGAAGTAGAGTGGAACTCCGAGATAGTTCTCTCTCAAATTTAGAGTAGAAGGCTGCACAACGTTTCGAGAGAACACCCCCCTTTTGTCAAGCCT
>JAODAL010015027.1:0-85321 GCA_025379985.1 Phyllomedusa bahiana
CGGCCCCTCCAGAATGTCATTGTGCCACTGCCTGATCTCATACTGCTGCCGCCGTGACCTCCACACTGTGTGATTGTGCCATTCTGTGGCTTCCTCCTGTTTTGCCACCTCCAGAATGTCATTGTGCCACTGCCTGACCTCATACTGCTGCTGCCGTGACGTCCGCTCTCAGCATTGTGCACTCTGTGGCTTCCTCGTGTTTTGCCACCTCCAGAATGTCATTGTGCCACTGCCTGACCTCATGCTGCTGTGGCTGCCGCCGTCACCTCCACACTCTGTCACTAATGTTGCCACCTGAGCTCTCAGCTTGTTTTTTTTCCAGCTTTCGCTGGCATGACTTTATCAGGTACATTTCCCGCTTGAGTTTATTTGGTCAGTTTTGCCCTCTTAAGTGCCCAGGGAATTTTATAGTGAAGCGATTCTAAGAGCGGCGGCAGTCATCTGCGTGTCATACTAAAACACAACATTGTATGAAGACCAAACCAAGCTCCCTCTGCATATTTAAGCATGGCACAACGTTCTACAGCACCCTGCAGGCTCTGTGCAGCCTGGAAATAGCTGCTTTTTAACGCGATTCGTGGCGAAGTAATTCGGAACGAAACGAATTTTGTCGGAAAATTCGGCGAAGTGACCGAATCGAATTTTTGAGAAATTCGCCCATCTCTAGCTGGGACCCTCTCTCCCTTAAAAGATGGAGGCCTGAACAAACACCAAGCGAGGTAAAATGTTAGAGTAGGTCCCCATCTGAACTGAGGTAACGTTGTCGCTGGTGGATGGACATTTGATAAGAAATATGCGCTAAGAACCTCAAACTTCTATGTATTCAAAAAGTAACAGAAATGCATTGTGAAATAGTTCCTCTGTTCACTTTAACTGTATGATATTGTAGAGTACTGCTGATATTTTTTGTGTTTGAATCGTTTGACACCCCACGTGAGTGGACTAGGGATAGAAACAGTGCCCAGCGCAAATCCTCATTTAATTAGATGCCGCAGCTGTGATCATCATAGCGTCTACAGTGTTGAACAGCAAAGATCAGAGTGGTCTCCATTCCCTGCTAATAGTGGCAGGTGTCAGCTGACAATAATCAGCACCAAACCACGTACTGAGCAGGTTCAACAATTAAGCTCAATTCATACTCCTTTACCAACAGTAGGATATAGTCTTGTTACAATAGTTGTTAAGGGGTTAAATAGTTCATCACATGTAGGTTCATCTTGGGGGGAGTACTGTGCATTATTTACTACATGGCCATGTCCAGGATGTACAAACTGTCAACACCTTTCCTATATTTCCTAATCTTTGGTTTCCTTATTAGCTATATATATTGCTAGTGTTGATCGAACTGTTCGTGAAAAGTTAAGTTCGAGTCGAATTTCTCAGTTTGCTCGAACGCGAACCGAACTGAACTTTTGACGGTTCATTCGCGTAAAAGCTCTAGCTCAAGAGGCGTTCGACATGCCATTTTAATAGTTTTCAGTGCCTTTCTGCAGTTTTGGCAGCCATCCAATCAGTCCAAAGCACAGAGAAGTGTCAAAAACATCATTGCTAAGGTGTAGGGCTCTCACAGGCTGCTAAAATCAGATCACTATGTTATATATATATTTCACTGTACTGCCTTGTGAACGCCATTTCCAGCTCACTCTCTGTACTGTTCAGATTGCTCTATGTCTGCTTGCTTACATGCATGCAGGCACAAGATTTGTTTATTAGCGATTTTAGACAAGAAAAGCAGCTATTTAGATTAGTTAGGTAGTTAGTTCGGGGGTGAATAGCAATCTTAGGGAATCATGGACAGCAATAGTTAGAGAGTTTTGTATTGCTGGCTGCTTCTTTCCAACACCCAGAAGCTGTTATGTGGCAACATTTGCAGGCTCGCATAACGCCTAACTCTTATATAATCATACTCACTGCCCTAAAGTTCATTTTTCTAGTTTTGGGGGTACAGCTATTGCATAAGAAACCATTACCAAATCTCCTATATAAAGAAATCTATTTCAAATAGTGGCTGCTTGGTGAAAATTTTATTGAATGCCTAAAAGTTCATTTCTGCAATTTTGGGGGTTCAGTTACTGCATAACACACGGTTACCAAATATCCTATAGAAAGAAATGTATTTAAAATAGTGGTTGCTTGTAGAAAATTATTTTGAGTGCCAAAAATTCATTTCTGCAGATTTTGGGGTTCAATTATTGCATAACACACCATTACTAAATCTTTAGCTTTTTTAATATTTAGCTTTTGAACATGGAAAGGATTAGAGGTGGTAAGCGAGCAAGGGGGGGCATATGACGTGGAGATAGAGGTACGAGACAAAGCGCTCCTTCCACTGCTCCGGACAACACACAAGCGAGCACATCATCAGTCGCAGAACCGTCAGGTCAGTCATCGCTTGCTTGGTTCCCTGTGAGTCTCATTCGTGAAGAGCGTTGCCAATCTGTTCTTCAGTGGTTAACACACTCTGCATCCAGTGGTTTTACCTCCTCTTCCTCTCTGTCACGGCCACAAATGTCGTCATCATCATCATCATCAATACAACCTAAAGCAAACACGGGCCGAATGTCACAACCCAATACACAGACCACTCCAGATAATCCATATTCTGAAGAGCATTTTGATGACACAATGTGGTCAGAAGGCATCTCAAAAGATCAAGAGGCCAAAGAGGATGATTTTGTCTCTTCTGATGCCCAATGGCTGATGCCCTCAGAGGAGGAGAAGAAAGCTGGTCCGTTGTCAGAAATACTGAGTGGTCAGTGCCTGTGGCTTCTAGTCCGAAGCTTGAGGATGTAGACTGTGAGGAAGAGGACGTCACCTGTGATAATGATGACATTGCGGATCCAATGTGGTCTGTTGAGCAATAGCTGGCGAGCGCATCATCAGTGGAGGAGGAGGGTGATGGGGTATTGTCAGTGCAGGTCCGGCCTCAGAAAGGGAGAGGGCAGTCGCACAAGTCCACTGACATTACTCCGTCAGCTGTGGTCTGTGGTGGTAGCGGGAACACCAGTACTAGGTTTTCAAAGTCAAAGAGGTCCAAGACCTGTGAAGCCTGGGCTTTTTTTCGATCAAGCCTCAGTTTCACCGACTGACGTCATATGCTGGATTTGCCTTCAACACGTCAGTAGAGGAAAGCATGAAAAGAGTTTAGGCACCATGAGCATGAACAGGCACATGCATGTAAAGCATGAATTGAAGAAAAAAGGCCACACAGGCCACCGTCTGATATGTCATGTGGCAACATGCTAGAATTCCACCCTCCACATGCTCCAGCGATTGTAGCAGCATAATGCCATTATGCAATATGAAATGTCGCATGGCCTAACTAGCAGTGGTACGGACCTTGGGGTGTTGGCCCATAGAGAGTGGAGACAGGTAGAGGATCTCTACAACATCCTTGGCAGTTTTAAAGAGGCCACCAAAATAGTTAGTCGGGACGATGGCATTGTCAGCATGACCGTTATGATTATATTTTTACTGGAACATGCGCTAGGCACTCTGCAGGTCCCGGCAGTGATGGAGAGGCACACACAGAGCCTTACTCAACGGAGGATGTAGAAGGCCCGACTGTTTTGCAATTGTACAGGTCTATTTTAGGCGGTGGTTCTAGGTCGAGGGCGGGTGCAGGATGGCAATTCAACTCCCAGAGTAGAGCACATGAGGCTAGCCAGGGCTCTGGTGACGGTCAGGATGAGGAAGTGGATAAGGATGAGGAGGCAGGGGTGGACACCACCGGTACTGATTACCCTTCAGAGGTAAGAGGTTGGCACAGATTACATGAGGAGGAAAAGGAGGAAGATCCCTTTATTGCCCCTCAATCCTGAGGCTTAGGAGATCCCGGCAGCATCTCACACATGTGTTCTTGGATGCTACATTACCTGCAACATAATCCACGCATCAAGGCAATAAAAATGAACAACGATTACTAGGTGGCCACCCTCCTTGATCCTCGTTACAATACAAAAGTGAGCAATTTCCTTCCACACACAGAAATGCAGGAATTTGAGACAGTGCTCATTGACCAACTGGAGATATCTTTTCCGTCTTCACATTCTAATATCACGGTGGAACAACATCAGTAACACGGAAGCAGTAGAATGGCAAATAGCCGCAACAGTAGGCAGTGTGGCAGAATCCTACTGGGTAACATTTTACAATCATTTTTTATCACCTCACCAATGCCTGCAAGGCAGGGCAGCATTCAGACACACAGAGACCGCCTTAAGACCATGGTCTATGACTACCTGCAGCTCAACACTGATTTTTTTGGACAGTCTGGACCCATTCAATTTTTGGGTGTCCAAACTGGATGAATGGCCTGAGCTTGCTCAACACGCCATAGAAGTTTTATCCTGCCCAGCAGCCAGTGTTATCTCAGACCATACATTCAGCACAGCTGGTGGGGTAATAACTGTCAAACATATCCATTTTACCCCTGACAATGTGGATCATTTGACATTTATAAAAATTAATCAGGCGTGGATCTCTGACGATTTTGTTGCCCCGGTTGCCGATGTCACGGCCTAGTAAACTGTAGCACGTCTTCTTGACAATGTGAAATAAACATTTAAACTACTTCATATCTGTAGTTCCTTTGCCTGCTGCTTCGACAAATTGTATTCTACTGCTGGCAACAGCTAGATTTACAAGTCTTACAGCTGAATTTAGTTTGAAATATACACCTGTATGACCATGATGTGCAATGCATACACCTCTTACTCCTCCTCCTTGTAGCCCCCCACATTTTTATTTTTTTAATGCCTCCACCTGTACTACCATCAAATGTACTGTCCTGTTATCCTGAACCTCGATGTTTCCCATTGGCAGGTTCTCGCTGCCACCAATGGTACTGCCATCTAATCTAGTACAGCCTGCAGAGGCGTGAGTTCAAGTTCTTGGGCCCTGGTGCAAAAAGTGAAATGGGGCCCCACCATGGTGGCAGCAAGAACATCTCAACGGGGAACATGGAGGTTCAGCTGGCAGGGGCGTAGTTATAGGAAGTGCAGACATATAAGAAGACACCAGTATTGAAAATGTCACATAGTAACTGGCAGAAGTGCCAATAGGGCAGTCAGGGGCCCTAATCAAAAAGGGGACCACTGATACGTAAAAAAATAGGAACTAGTAATGGGTGGGGTCCCCATTTGATTTGGCTGTATGGGGCTCTGAAACGGTTAATAGATGACTGATGAAAGCCCTGCCTACCGCTGCACCCCCTGTAACTACGCCCCTGCCAGCTGAATCTACATGTTCTCCGTTGGGATTTCTTGCTGCCCCCCACATATATCACATGTTCTTGGGCCCTGGTGCAAAAACTGAAATGGGGGTCTCGCCAGTTACCATGTGCCATTTCCAATACCAGTGTCTTCTTATGTGGCAAAGGAGCTTTTGGCCCCGACAGGATGCAGGTTCCGTAGCGGCTACTACCGCTGCACCTCATGTAGCTATGCCCCTGCTTGCAAGCTGTCTTCATCTTTTCAGTTAGCCATTGAAAGGAATGAAGTATTTTAGCCTCTCAATCTTTTTCTGTCACTCTTAAAGTCAACTTTTCTTCACTAAGTTGTTCCACGTAACCAGTTTTCTGTTATGGATGCTAATTGCAGCTTCTCCTCACCTGTACAGGTATAAAAATTAACCAGAACATCTTCTCCTATAGACTTTAACCCTTTAAGGCCCCCTGACGTTCCTGAACGTCATGGTTCACTGCCTGTTAATGCACCATGACTTCCAGGAAGGTCATGAAAGCTTTCTGTCTCCCTGCTAATTGCTGTTTCTGACAGCTAATTAGCTCAGCTTCACAGCAGGTGATCAATCATTGCAGTCCCGAGGATCACTGGGATTGGTCAGTCAGTCTGCTGACTCACCCATTACAGCTGATACATCTCCCTGGGCTCTGTTCTGTGAGAGAGAGTGAGGAGATCGTATTTCTGTGCTCGGTCCTAGTGCCCTGTGCTGCGATCTGGGCTGTCACAGCCTGAAATACTTTATTAACCCCTCCACTGCCTAATCACTTCACTGCCCCTGTGATGTATTTGTGGCAGCTGTCTGATCGGACAGTTTGCCACTTTCAAGTTCCAGCAATTTTCTACCTGTGATCCTTACTGGCTCATACAGTGAAAAGCACACAAAAATTAACCCCTTCATTGCCAATTCCCTGTTCCCCTCACTCATATTGTTATAGCTGTCTGATCAGTTAAAAAGAAAGTTTGTAACTTCTGTTCCCACATCTGTCACTGCCCATCACTACCCCAATAAAGCCTGAAAAATATTCTAAAACAAGAAGGTGCTCCTTCAATTCTGAGGCCTGTGGAAGAGTCAAAAAGCGCATATGGGCCACAAGTGGGATATTTCTAAAAACTGCATAATAAGGAGAATCATTATTGAGTTGCGATTTCTTGGTAAAATCTACGTGGTTCCAATGAATAATAAACAAAAATCGGAAATATGCAAAAAAGTTTCACCTTCACCTTCGCTTTTCATTAATTTCTGCGAAATACCTAGAGGCTTAATAAACTTCCTAAATGCTGTTTTGACTATGTTAAGGGGTGCAGTTTCTGAAATGGGTTCATTTATGGGGGTTTCTAACAAACAAGCCCCTCAAAACCACATCAGAAGTGGCCTGGTTCCAAAAAAAAATCTGTTCTGCCAAATTTAAAAATTTGCTACTAAATTTCAAAGCCCCCAAATGTCTTAAAAAAATAATAGGATGTTTAAAAAATCATGCCAACACAAAGTAGACATATGGTAGGTGTTCCTTATTTACTACTTTGTTTGGCGTGACTATGTGTCTTGCACACAGAAATTTTTAAACTTTGAAAATGGCAAATTTTTCCAAATTTTCACAACATTTCGATATTTTTCACACCTAAACAAGGATTTTATCGACCAAAATTAATTGCTAAATTAAAGCACAATGTGTCACGAGAAAACAATCTCTGAATCACATGGATAGGTAAAAGTATTGAAAAGTTATTCACAGATAAAGTGGCACATGTCAGATTTGAAAAAAAGGGCTTGGTCCTTAACTCCAAAACAGGCTTAGACCTTAAAGGGTTAATGGGGTTCGAAGTTGAAGTTCGAATCGAACTTCGAACCGAACTCACAAATGTTCGAGGTTCGAATCGAAATTGAACTTTTTACTGTTCGCTCAATACTATATATCACTTTTTTTTTATCTTTATGGCGTTTTTTTTGTAGGATATTTTATATTTTTTATGACATTATATTGGGATAAATATATTGTATGGAAAATATTTTATTGTTGTGTAAAGAAAAATATAGGGAACTCACAATTTTTTCTATTATGTGGGTTTTAACGACATTCACCTTGCAGTATATTTTACTTGAAACCTTTATTCTGTGGGTCAGTATGATTAAGGCAACACCAAAATAATATGTTTTTTATGTTTCGCTAATTTTTTACGCAATAAATGTGAGGTTTTTTTTTCTGGAAAGAGCTGAAGGGAGGTAAGATAAACACAATTTAGCAAAGCTCACTTTCGATTCTTTTTTATGGTATTCACTTTGCAGTATTTTTAACTAGTTAATTTTGTTTTACTATCTGACACAAAATTAAGAAAAAAAACAAAAAACACCTTGCTGCCCTGGACCACCAGAGGACATTATTTCATTTGTTCTCCTAGATCAGCAGACAATCTCCACTGCCCTAGTCTTGGATGCTGTTAACTATTATTTACCTTTATAAGTAAATACAGGCAGTCCCCGGGTTACATACGGGTTAGGGACTGTAGGTTTGTTCTTAAGTTGAATTTGTATGTAAGTCGGAACCAATATATTTAGTACATGTATGGTGTATGATGTATGTGTATGATGTGTAATTATAGGCAGGTATATGTCCCCTAGCAGGTATATGTCCCCATAGCAGCTATAGGCAGGTATATGTCCCCTCATAGGCAGGTATAGGTCCCCATAGCAGGTATAGGCAGGTATATGTCCCCCATAGCAGGTATAGGCAGGTAAGTCCCCCATAGGCAGATATATGTCCCCCATAGCAGGTATAGGCAGGTATGTCCCCCATAGGTAGGTAGGTATATGTCCCCCATAGCAGGTAATAGGCAGGTATGCCCCCCCATAGGCAGGTATATGTCCTCATAGGTAGGTATAGGCAGGTATGTCCCCCATAGCAGGTATAGGCAGGTATGTACCCCATAGACAGGTATAGGCAGGCATGTCCCCCATAGCAGGCATAGGCAGGTATGTCCCCCATAGGCAGGTATGTCCCCCATAGGTAGCTATAGGCAGGCATGTCCCCCATAGGCAGATATAGGCAGGGCTTATTAAAAAATAACAAATACAAATACTCACCTCGCTCCCCTGCTGCTCACCTCCGACTCCTGGTCTTCTGGTACAGGCCGGTGATGTCATCAGGCCGCGCAGGCAGCGTGATGACATCGCACGCTGCCTGTGCCGCAGACTCCGGAAGGTCGCGTGTCTGCTTGCGACCTTCCGGAGTTCTATTGCGGAGCAGGGAGCGCTCGCTCTCTGCTCCGCAATAGAGGCTTTGGCTCTATGCGCTCCCGGAGGAGCGCATAGAGCCGAAGCAATATCTGCCGCTGCCCGGGCCATGGCAGTGCCCGGACGCCGATGGGGACCGGAGAGTCAACTGCATGCTCTCCCAGGAGTCGCATGCAGCTACGAAGATCGCTGACAGCGCATAGGCCACCGCAGCGCCTGGACGTAGTCAGCTGTCCCTGACTTGCGTCGTTCCGGTCCCCGTCCGTAACTAGGGGACAGACATAAGTCGGAACGACATAAGTCGGGGACTGCCTGAATATTTCTAAAGGTGCTGTCGACATGAAATTCTCATCAAATGTTAGTACCAACCCTTCAAATCCACACAGGAAAAGAAATAAAACCATAGATGTCCATAAATTAAGTTATGTGTAATAATGAGAAATAACACAGGGGAAAAGCATTCAACACATGAAGAAAGAGAGGTGCAAAAAGCCATGGAAACTAATGACACCAGCTGAAATCTGTCAGTAATTGGAAAGCAATCCTGCCACTCAGTTAAAAAAAATATATCAGTTGATTCAACTAAAAAAGGTGCCTTATTACCAATGTGCCACACAAGAAACTTCTCATGATGGGTGTCAGGAAACCCGTCTCCACTCAAAGGTCGACGGCCTGTCTTGGGTCTGTGTATGTGATGTTGTGTGCCGCGTATGGGTAAGTAAGGTCAAGCGGATACCATTCCACAGTTAAAGCATGTCCACAAGGGCACAGAAAGGAGTGCGAGAGTATACCCCACTCGCCCACAATGGCTATCTGTTTACCCATACCGGTGAAACAGAGCTCTGCCAGCCAGGTAGTCTGCCACAAGTTCCTCATTAGTTATAAGCCTGGTCTGTTACATACTTATAATTGAGCCAGAAACCTGCCCAGGTAGCTTCATATTTGAGAACAAGAACACTGATGTATGGTTCGTGTGATCAAGACAACAGAACAGTCTTTCAGGCTCGACTCTCTGCTGAGAGTGGTTTCCTTTGCACCAGATGACTGGCTGATTTGGTGAGGCCTGGTTCATGTGACTGTGGGCAAAATTATAAGACCTGGGGGGTGACTTTTGCCATTTTTCTCACAATGGGCAAAACCAGTGAGCTGGCTCAAGACTTTCACAACCTTATTGCTGCAAAAGATACTGATGACATTGGTTACAGAAGAATTTCTAAACTACTGAAGGTTCCAGTGAGCATGTTGATGCCATAATGCAAAAGTGGAAAGTACATAATTTCACCACTAACTGGCCACAACCAGGTGCTCCCCAAAAGATTTCAGACAGATGAGTAAAAAGAATTATCAGAAGAACTATACAAGAGCCACCTGTGGAGAGCTAAATAAAGACCTGGAGTCAGCAGTTACAATTGTTTCAAAGAAAAAAAATAAGTAATGCATTCAATCCCCATGGCCTAACTCCATTACTGAACAAAAAGCATGTTCAAGAGCGTTTAAAGTTTGATCAACAACATTTGGACAAGTGTACGACATACTGGCAGAATATAGTCTGGTCAGATGAAACCAAAAGGCACTGAATATCACCCTAAAAACACCATATAAACAGTGAAGTTTGGAGGTGGGAGCATTATGGTGTGAGGCTAGTTTTCCGCACACAGCACAGGCAAACGTCATATAATTGAGGACATGATGAATGGACAAATGTACCAAGACATTCTTGATAAAAATCTGCTGCCATCTATTAAGATGATAAAGGTGAAACAAGGGTGGACATTTTAACAAAACAATGATCCCAAACGCACAGCAAAGGAAACTCTCAACTGGTTTCAGAGAGAGAAAATAAAGCTGCTAGAATGGCCCAGCCAATCACCTGACCTTAATCCAATAGAATATCTATGGAAGTAACTGAAGCTCAGAGTTTATAGAAGGATCCCATGGAACCTTAAGAGTTTGAAGAGTGTTTGTGTGGAAGAATGGGCCAAAATCCCACCTGAGCAATGCAGGCAAAAAGTTTCTCCATACAGGAGGCATCTTGAAGCTGTCATCACCAGCAAAGGCTTTTTTATACGAAACATTAAATACATGTTCAATATTTTTCCATGTAATTTCTCATTATTATAAATATCTTAATTTATGGACAGAAATGTCCTGTTAATAGCTCCTTTAGAAATATATTTACTTAGAAAACTGGTGACATTATTCTGGTGTATCTAAAGGTATGTGCACACAGCGTATTTGTGTGGTATAATTTGGCGCTTAATTACACTGCAATATGCCCAAATTACACCCATAAATACAGTAATAGCTTTGCGAGCTATGAATACCTGCCTTTTTGCCTGGCACACAATACGCGCTGGGAGAAAGAAGTGACAGTACGCATTGAGATATGCCTGCAAAACTCTGTGTGAACATACCCTAACTGTTGCATGACTAATTATTAAGGCGCTATATGTCAATATTTATTTTATGCTCTTAAGTATCTTCCTGCTTTGAGAGAAAAGTAACCACGTCCCCACTGCCATGTTCGCTAGCTATAGAGGCTTACAGGTACATTGCTAATACCTCCTTAATCTAAAACTTCCTTCCTTACATTTTACTGGCAATCACAATAAGAAAGTCACACTTCCTTCCCTCTCACTGGGCAGGCATTATAGTCATATCTTTTAATACTATAATCATGGACAGAACTAAAGCTGTAGCAACAGTAGCCACTATGCTGCTGTTTGAGTTTCCTGTCAGGCGGTGGTGGGGGCCCATATAATTTTGCTATAGGCCTTATGAACTCTAGTTATTCCCCTGATTATAATATATGTATGTATATATCCATCTGTCTATGATTGTTTCGTCTTTCATTTGGTGTCTGGGATCTCATATTTATTACCGTATTTTTCAGACTATAAGATGCACTGTACTATAAGATGCACCTAGGTTTTAGAGGGGGAAAATAGGAAGAAAAAAATTTGAAGAAAAAAATGTGGGCTGAAGTGTAGTTTTTTTGCGATACATGTGACTTTTTGATCACTTTTTATTCCAGTTTTTTGTGAATATTTAATGCCCCAAAAAGCTACAATTTTGGTGTTTGAAATTTTTTTTCTTCTATGGTGTTCAGTGTATGGGATAAATGATGTTATAGTTTAATAGATTGGACTTTAACGCATATGGCGATACCAAATATGTGTAACTTTTTTATTGTATTAGTTGTAAAATGACAAAAGGGGGGTTATTTAAACTTTTAATTTTTTTTTTTTTTACTTTAATATTCAGTCCCCTAGGGCACTTGACCACTAGGGGGAAGACTTCCTTTTCCTATATACAGCAGTACTAATGTACTGCTGTACATAGGATTTTTCATTCATTACCTATTACACCCTGCCATATGCAGGGTGTAATAAGTGTACATACATGCCAGCTGCAGAAGCCTGCATGAGGCTTACTATTGCAATGGCAACCAATCCCTCTCTGCAGTTACATTGCGGGGGGGTGATCAGACAGGCAGGTGATCAGACAGCACTGATCCTCATTCAGCTGGCGGCGGAGGAAGTGATAAGAGTAGGGATGGAGCCGCCCGCCTCCATCCCTGCTGCTAGCAGCGCCTGTCGCCTGCACGGAGTGGCCGCCGCCTGCACCAAGCAGTCATCGAACGCACACCACCCGCAACGCGCGCTCGCCAACCGAACTGAACGATCTTTGGCTGGCAGGAGACTGGAGTGCCACGATGCTGTGGAAAGCCAGCAGTGGGGTTTAAGCCTTTAATCCCCACCGCTAGCTTCCCGCAGCATCACACACTCCAGTCTTCTGCCAGCCTGAGTATATTCGAACTATGATACGCACCCCTGTTTTCCACCCAAATTTGGGACAAAAAAAGTGCGTCTATAGTCCGAAAAATACGGTAAATTGATTGATGTGTCATACAAAATGCTCTTCCCAAAAAGGACCTGTCAGTTCTCCTGACGCACTTGAATTAATATGTTTCTTTTAAAATCTCCCATAAAATAAAATATATGAAATGTATTTTCTTAGTTCTTGGCATTGTTCCTAATGGAAAGTAATAAGTAAATTGAAAAATTGTTGTTGCTATTTCTCTAGACAACAGGATGTCTCCTTATACAGTTTGAGTCTACAGGTTGGACAGTGTTAGTATCTAGGGACACATTCTATTGACAAGGTCAATGGAAACATCCAGTTATCAATTTATTCATTGATTTCCAGAAAGATTAACAGAGGAATGAGACAATGCAGAGTTCCAAGAAATGTTCTTCAAAATTAATGGAAAAATTATGTATTTACTTAAAAAGATATCTCAAGAGAGCTGACAGATCTTCTTTAATGTATAAAGTTGCAGAATTTTGAAGGTGGCTTTAATAGTAAGAAACGTACTTCAATATTGTTGTAAGTGATGGAGGAAGCAGTTAGCGCCTGCTGCTTCTCGAGTTTCAATAAAAATGAGTATACCTGAATTCCTGGGGCATAACAGCATGGAAAGGGAAAAAAACCACACAAAATTTGAAGTTTATTAACTATGCTGAAAAGCATTAGTTTATATATTTAAACATATCATATATACTTATAGCCCTGTTTAAAACCACAAATAACACATTTGATTTTTGCATACGTTACACTATGGAACCCTTCCTAATTTGGCTTTGCTGCATCTGCAGGTACATCAAAGCTTAAATATTCAGCTCATGTGGCTTATAATTCTAAGTGAAAAGCAATATAAAGGTAAAGATGATCTAGATTTGAACTTCATATTGCTACCAGAATAAATCAATATTCCAGCTACTTGATAAGCTTCGGTGAAACGTATGCTCTTTATTATCTATCTTAAATCTATGGGATTATAAAATGCATTAGCAATTCTGTTTATGGGGTGAAAAACTAATAAACTCTGCTCTTTATCTTAGACTTATTTTTCAGTGAGCATGTCTTCTGAGAAATACATCAAGAAAATGATCCTCTTTTCAGTGCTCCATACTGCTGTGATCTTGTATAAGGTAACATTTTCATTTCTGAATATATATTTCTAAACTTTACAGTGAGCTGTTTAATTAAACTGAGTAAGCGGGAGAAAGATGATTCAGCAGTTCAGTGCAATGCAATTAGCAAGAGGAATATATACCATGTCCGCTCCATTAAGTCCCTTACTTAGCACCAGCAGAGCACAAGGAACTGGTGGAAATAAACATAGCATAATGTCCAGGAATATTTTATCAAGAGGCCAGTAGCAGATGGGTGAAGTTCTCTGATGACACTTGACTGTAAATTCTGTAAATTTCTGCAACAATAAATTGCCATGGAGAACTGCAAATTGTAAAACAAATTTTACAGACGAATCACGCTACATAAAATAATAATAATAATAATAATGGGCATGAAAGGGGTCCAAACATGAGTGGTATTATTAACTAAAGGTGTATGGGGCAGTAGCTTTTGTAAGCTGAGAGACCTCATCTCTACTTATCAAATACTAACTATCACTAAGCCCAGAATGCTCAGGCTGATGCTCAACCTAGTAAAGCAGCCCCACTTGTTTTCTGTTAGCAAAGGCACTAGCCTACAAAATGGTCACATAATCATGCTTCCACTAATCACCACAACATACAGGGCTACTTTTGCTAGCACCTTCCAAGCAGCATAGCATATTATGCCACATTTTCCTGTTACCCACCACAGAGAAATCACAGTAGCATCATCAGGGAATAGAGATATGGCCATCCCTGATGATGCTATGGAGGTAGTTTGTGGTTCACTTGGAACAAAACTATGGTTTGTATTGGGGTGAAAATTAATAATACTATTTTTATTTTTGAAGATGATACCAAGCTATGTAGTCTAGTGTAATCTATGGAAGATTTTTGTAAATTACAAACAGACCTGGATCCACAGAGTGTTTGGGCATCCACTTGGCACATAAGGTTCAATGTGCATAAATATAAAGTTCTGCATCTGGGTATTAATAACCTGCAGGCATCATATGTCCTAGGGGGTAAAAAATTGGGAGAATCAATGGCTGAGAAGGATCTGGGCGTACTTGTAGATCATAGACTACAGAACAGCATGCAATGTCAATGAGCTGCCTCTAAATCCCGCAGGATTTGGCGTGTATTAAAAGAGTCATGTGGGAAAGGGATGTAATATTACCGCTGTAAAAAGCATTGGTGTGGCCTCACTTAGAATATGTTGTTCATTTCTGGGCTCCAGTTTATGGAAAGAATGTAATGGAACTAGAGAAAGTGCCCCCAAACTGATAAGGGGAATAGAACATCTAAGTTATGAGAAGAGGTTAAAAGAACTAAACTTCTTTAGTCTTGAGAAATGATTAATTTATATGAATATATATAAGTATATAAATGACGTCTACAAAAAGTATGGTGAAAAGTTATTTCACGTCAAACCCCCTCAAAAGACAAGGGGACATTCCCTTTGTCTGGAGGAAAAAGGATTCAACCTACAGAAGAGAAAAACCTTCTTCACCATGAAAACTGTAAATCTGTGGAATAGCCTGCTTGAGGAGCTGGTCACAGCAGGAACAATTGAGGGTTTAAAGTAAGGCTTATATAACCACTTACTGCTTAATAATATTAATACTTATGTAACTGTATGAAATATCTATATCCAGTCTGGCAACTTTGGGATAGGGAATGAAATCTTCTTTTAGGGCAAATTGGTTCTTGCCTTACAGGTGCCAAAGTCTTCATCAGTAGGCCAAACTAAGTTTAAAAAAATCCCTATTCCCTTCCATTCATCCACATTCTTTCCCATCCTTGGTTGAACTTGATGGGCATATGTCTTTTTTCAACCATACTAACTAGGGATGAGCGAATCGAATCTATTGAAGTGGAATTCGACTCTAATCAAAGCCGAATTTCCTGGCGATTCGTGAGAACGAATCATCTTTTTCTCTAAAATATCTTTTCAGCCCGATATCGGCAGCCCCCATTCATCTTTAAAATAAAGCCCCGCAACCTTATCAAAAGCTTTACAAACGCCTGCGAAAGATATGGTGCTTAGAAAAGGTGTTTATTCCAATGAAAACAATGTCAATAAAAGAGTATAAACCTTTTACACCTACGTGTTATGAGAAAAACCGGGAAATACACTATATTTAAAATTGAGACTAAGCTCTTATTGGTCAATTTGGTTCTCCAGGTGCTACTCGTGTGACATGGAGCCTTTAAATTTTAGTAAGTCTATACAACCAATAAAAAACAAGGTGGATAAAAAAAAAAACACAGTTTAGGATAAAGCAAAACGGTGATTGGACAGAAATACGAGGGGTGACTTTTCCAGCCAATAAGAGAACAAGATACAAGGGCTCAAATATGCTAGGGATACATTCCCCAATAGGAGCAAGCTACTCACTCCATTTGTTTTATGGAGACAGAATTTGTATCTGATTAGTATAGAAAACGGGTCAATTCGTATCTACCAAACCTAAGGGAGCAAAAGAAAACACATTTTAACCTATGGGGTCTTGAGAGCCAATCAGATCGAGCGATTGCTCCATTATGTTTTGTGGAGAAAGGAGCCTATTGCTCGGGGGGTCAGTGTTTCCTTCAATGGGGAAAAACAAGTTTTTCCCTTAAATTCTATGTATATAAGCCCCCCAGTTTACGGACAAAAACCTAAGGGGGAAATTTTTCTCCCCTTTTTTATAAAGTTTAATTAATTAAGAGGATTTTTTTATTCTATTTCTTTTTTTTCTATTTATTTCTCAGTCATTATCTGAAAACTGAAAAAGACTTTATTTAAGATCAAAAAAAAAGTTTACAAAAATATTACACCAGTTACGGTAAACTACATATTTCACAAATTTACCAAGTGCCAAAGAAAAATCAATAAGTACCATTCTTGCAAAAAAGGGAAACTTTTTGGATGTTAAAATTTTACAACAAGGGTGTTTTTTTTTAATTTACGCCTTGTTTCTATTGGTTGAAAAGATTTCATAGGGGGAAAAAGGCTCCTGTCGCTTGAGTATGTTGGGGGACCAAACTACCAATAACATTTGGGCCCCAATTTTAAATAAGGGTTTTTTTCCCGTTTTTTTCTTATAACAAATCCCCTTTTGGTAGCGCCGGTGCAGGGGAGAAAAGCGTTGGTTTTTTTTTGGGGCAAAAAAAGTTAAAAGGTTTTACTTTTTTCTTGACATTTTTTTTATTGGAAAAAAACCCTTTTTTTAACACCCTATCTTTTGCAGGGGCCCCTTTTAAAGCGCCCCGATAAGGTGTTGGGCCCCTTTATACATTATGAAAAAGACCCCGATTCTGGCCCCCTATTTATACTTTTCGCCCACAGTTTGTTTTATAAATACAGCATTGTTTAAACCAAACCACCTTTTCCCTTTCATATTTTGTATGGCACAATGTTCTACAACACCAAACAGGCTCTTTACAGCCAGGAAATAGCTTTTTTTTTATGCGATTCATCTCAAATAAATTCGGAACAAAACAAATTGTTGCGGAAAATTCGGTGAATCGGTCGAATCAAATTTTTGAGAAATTTGCTCATCTCTAATACTAACTATGTAAAAATTGTTTATAATATTCCCCAGTTTTGCCCTCCTTATAGGTAGCCCAGTGGCTCAAAAATAAGCACCCCTGCCTTGTATTCTTAAATTTGATTCCAACAAACATGTTTTCTTTGATTGCACAGATTTGCTCTCATACTTCAAATAATACCGAAAAGACCCAATTTACATTCTATTTTTCATCACCATTTGTGATCTTTGTCAGGATACTGTGAAATATGTATCTTGACAGAAACAGAAGCAGGGCAATAACGGAGCCAGAGAGATCCATAGGGCAAGTGTAGTCAAATTTGAACTATGTTTGCCCATAGACCTCTATGGTTCCATCAGGCATTTCATTTTTCACTGTATTATTATTATTATTTATTTTATAGCGCCATTGATTCCAGGGCGCTGTACATTCAGGGGGTTACATACATAACATAAGTCAAACATTTACAATAGTGACAATCTCTGACTAACAACAGGTACAGAGGGAGAGAGGGCCCTGCCCGCGAAGGCTTACAATCTACAAGGAAGGGGGAAAGAGACAGGAGGTGAGGGGCAAAATAGTTTGTGAGGTGACAGCGGTGTTATTCTAGGTCATAGCAATCCTGAAGAGGGTTGGGTTTTTTGAAGCTGGTGAAAGTTGGGAGAGGTCTGGGTTTTGGGGGCAGCGAGTTCCAGAGGCACGAGAGAAATCTTGGAGACGGTTGTGTGAGGAAGTGACAAGAGGAGAGGGAGAAGAAGATCCTGTGAGGAGCAGAGGTTGCGTGAGGGGGAGTATCTGGAGATTAGAGCAGAGACTGTATCCTAACAAATACCATACAAAGGGACAAAAACTGTGATGTGAATGGGGCCTAAGGTTTCAATTTTAAGAAAAATTGGCATATAGTTGAAACCAGAAGTTTACATACACTATATAAAAAGACACATATGCATGTAGACTTATAAGCAGCCCCAGTACCATATAGAAAAAATATATGGGCCCATATGGGCTCCTCCATGCATGGGTGTTTCATTGGCTTGTTTATACCTATATTTTTTAATGAAGAATTAATAAAGCATCAAGATTTTTTAAACTCATCAGCGGTGGATATTGTAGCAGTTTCCTGCATTTTTCCTGCAGCCCCAGTACCATCCATCAAAGAAGCTTGGATCAGATGCTTCCCTTCTCTACCTCTACCGCCACCTCCAGGGCCAGAGAATAAATACGATCCCACTACAGGTGAGAGAGTCAGCAATTGAATTCTGAACCCCTGGGTCATGCTCCACCACCACCCATTCATTAAGGTTCACACAATACAGAATCAACTGTCAAAGAAGACACTGGAGGGGAAGAGTCTGAAAAATGCAGATACCCAATAAACTGAAGATCAAAGGTCCCTCAGTCTTATCTGGGGCTAAGGAGACCCCAAAACAATTCACAATCCACTGTATGGTGCAGAAGAGTGTCAAGTTAGACAAGGAAAAAAAATCATCAAATTAACGGATAAAGGAAGGGATATGTGAAGCGCCGACTTAATGTCCATCTTCATCTTCCCCTTCTCCACTGGCCATACAACCACACCCACCACACCACAGCATCAAAGGAGGTATACACCACTGAGCAGTGCTCATGGTCTATACCATTGTTAAATAAACCAACGGAGAAGGATAGATGGAGTATAGAAGGAATTTGTCTCCTTTTTTTGGGAACCACCCTGCATGAAGACACTAACAATTTAGAGAAAGTAAATGAACAGAAGGGGCCGGCCATCTGGCTAAGTGAAACTTTCTTGGCCAGCTTGTCTGCCACCACCATTGGATAGAGTTACATGGACTTCAGGTTCTTGGAGAAGGAGACCCAATGAGTGACAGCTGGAATCCTAAAAACCTATTCAAAACCATCAAGCAACAGGCTCACGGTGTCCATATCAAGAGAACTATTTAAATACTGCTCAATCTTGTGCAGCTTCACTGGTATCTCGGCCTTGGCTATTGCCAGGAGTCCCTCTACCCCTATCCATTCAAGATTTAGGTAAGGTTATGACTCCTTCAATAACATGCAATACTTTAGTGTAGCATTTAACCTTCACTTGAACTGTTTATTCTTATGGTTGTTTAATGCTACAGTAAAGTATTACATTTTGTGGATGGAATCACAACCTCACATAAATCTTGTATGGATATGCTGAACGGATGAAGAGTCCCAGCTAAAGTCATGTACTCTCCAAGATAATCACCAGAGGATTTTATCAAGATGGGGTAGTGTTAAGCACTGTTGCTTTCAGTTGATACCTGCATACATTGTCCCTCTACCCCTACCCTTTTTAAAGCAGTGGGCCAATCCATGGAAGTACCATTGCAAAACAAGCACATGAGCTTGAATTTGTAGCTCAGTTCAAATTTACATTCACTCTCTGCTGATTGAACTGCTATCAGAGCCCAAGCTTCTGACCACTGGGCTGCCAGTCTAAACCAGCATCATTTCTAGGCATGGTCCAGAGTGAAGGTTCCAGTGCTGCTCTCCAATCTTAAATTTTTTCTCTTACACAGGAGATACTACACGAGGCACATTTGGATGCACAAAAAAAGAGTACAAGTAATAAATTTTGCTGAAGAACAATAATGAACGGCAAAGAAAATAAAAACATTAAATTTATGATAACATATAAAGTCCAATTGTACCTGTTTCAGAGATAATAATATCCTAACTCTAAATAACAAGGAGTCTAGTGGACACCTAAATAGACTGCACTTCCCTCAGGGGGACACTAGTCTAATGCTCTTATTGAGAGCCTGATACCTATTCAAATAACAAACCAACTCTATACAAAAGATATGTACATTTTTATTACCAGGTAGACTAAGAAACTACAGTATATAAAACAAAGACTTGCTCATATATTAAATTGTCAGGATAAGCAATGGACACATGGAAACACCTAACCATACCTGGGATGAGCAAATTTACTCGAAATGATGGAATTTTCAAAACTGTTTTATCTTGTTAATGTACTGACATATCCTTGAAACCAAAAGATGAAAGATGATTCAATTATTAAACTAAATGCTCATATGTGTGATGGGCCTTGAATCACGCTCAAAATTATATAACAAAAAGATCTTAAAAGGGTTTTATCATTACTGGCTTTCGTAGACTTGAGCTGTTTCTATCTGTTTCAGCTTCAAATCCAGCAAGTCTATCCTCTCAGTAGACGTGTCTCTCCTCCCAGGAGGCGTGTGTTCTCTCACTAAAGAGTTGTGACATTATCATTGTGTGTGAGCAGTGGAAGGGAAAGGATGCTCTGCAGACCTCCTGCAGTGTTCTCATGTTTGCAGAGCTGTCACCTGCCTTCCAGGCTGCACAAGCTCCTTGTAATTAGAACCACTGCATTGCTGTAACCAGGACACCTGTATTGGTGTAAGCAGTAATACATACACTCATGAAATTGTGAATGTCCTCCAGCTCCTTCTTGTAAAAATTCTATACTTTATCTTTATCTTTGTCCTTTTGTTCTTAACAGACCTTTTTTTTTTTGCCATATGACGTGTTAGCCAATGTCACTTCCTGTCATGGATATTTAAATTTAGAGTGTACATGTATGTTATTGTGCCATGAGTAAGGGTGCATAACCCAAAATGCGTAGGCTGTTTACAGACTTTTGTCATGGAATTTTAAACTATATAAATAAAGTATAGAATTTTTACAAGAAGGAGCTGGAGGACATTCACAATTTCATGAGAGTAAACTAAAAAGTCCATTTGAATCACTGGACCACCTCCGTGCTCTTCGCTCCAGCCACGTCTTGGGGATCACACCCAACTTTAATCAAGTGCTAAGGAGACCTACATCGAGGGTGAAGCGGTGCTGTTTGTTTGCTTGTATAAGTAACAAATACAACCTGAACTGTTGAACCAAATATGAGAAGGGCACGTTGCCACACCCTCTCCCCTCTGTTATCAGACAGGAGGTAGAGGAGGGGCCCTTGTTTCACAAACTATTCAGGGTCTGACTGCACACGGGCCCGCGCGGCTCAAAGGATGGGAGGAGGAGGGGCCGCGCTCCGCTGCACAGGATCGCTCAGTCAGTACATTAACATAACAGAGACTGACACTTACTTGTCCTGCTTTGCAGCCTGTGAACGGAGCCAGCCCATCCTGAGCCGGCTCAGGGGACAGGCTGTGTAGCAGGACAAGTAAGTGTCAGTCTCTGCTGTTATGTTAATGTACTGACTGAGCGCTCCTGTGCTGCTTATCGCGGCCTCCCCTCCCTCCACCCTGTGAACGGTGATACTGGCCTCTGAAATGTGTTGGGCCCCTCTGAAGCCCACCCCTTGACCACAGCTGTTTGGGGCCCATCTGAGGGCCCCTCCCATGCCCCAGCTGTGTGGGGCACCACTGAAGCCCTCTCTGAGTCCCAGCTGTGTGGGGCCCCTCTGAAGCCCCCCTCTGGGCCCCAGCTGTGTGGGGCTCCTCTGATGCTCACCCATTGGGCCCAGTTGTGTGTGGCCCCTCTTAAACCCACCTCTGTTTCCCAGTTGTGTGGAGCCCCACTGAAGCCCACCCCTATGTCCCAGCTGTGTGGGGCCCCTCTGAAGTCCCACTCTGGACCCCAGCTGTGTGGGGCCCCTCTGAAGTCCCCTTCTGGGCCCCAGCTGTGTGGGGCCCCGCTGAAGCCACCCCTCTGGGCCCCAGCTATGTGGGGTCTCTCTGAAGCCCACCCCTGGGCCTCAGTTGTGTAGGGCCACTCTGAAGACCCCCTCCGGACCCCAGGTGTGTTAAGCCCTTCTGAAGCCCCCCTCCAGAGCCCAGCTGTGTGAGGCCTTTCTGAAGTCCTGCTGGGCCCTAGCTGTGAGGGGCCCCACACAGCTGGGGCCTGGGGGGGCCTCAGAGGGGCCCCACACAACTGGGGCCTGGGGGGGTCTCAGAGTGGCCCCATACAGCTGGGGTTCGAGGGGGCTTCAGAGAAGATCCACACAGCTGGGGCCTGGGTGGGCATCTGAGGGGCCCCTCTGAAGCCTCCCTGGGTCCCAGCTGTGTGTGGCCCCTCTAAAGCCCCTCCTGGGCTCCAGCTGTGTGGTCCCCCTCTTTTTCTAGGGTTGGGTGACTGGTGAGGGGGTGGGGTTGACAGGGCAGGGTGATGGGGTTGGTGAGGGCGGGATGGCAGGGGGTGGGGTTGATGGGGGCCCAGATGCTTCAGCTGTATGGGGCCCTGACATTTCTGATGGCTCCCCTGCATAGAAGGCAATCCCCTTTGCTGTAGAAAACATATGGAAAGTTGTTGTCTTCATAGGAACACCCCATTAAAGTGAGACCTCTGATAAAGAACTTCTCTGTCTGTTGATGGATCTATGTCACAAGTTCAGTAAGAAATAGCAAAATGTAATTATAGAAGAAGGTTCATAACATTCAGAAAGCGTCTAAACTGCTGAATTATAGGATTAAGCCTGTCCATTCAATTAACCTTTGATTGCTGGTGAAATAAATGCTGATGTTACTATTTTAATGACTGACAGCATTAATGACAAAATATTTGCTCAACCACATAAAACATTTTAGTGTATTCTGAACACTGAGGTTTCTGTTGCAAACAGCAAATTATTTATTGGGTCAAATAAACTACCTACATTTAATTGGATGCACAAGTTGTTTATGGGTAAAGTAGCACAAAAATTCCATTTTTGTTGCTGTGTTAGTCAACAGTGATTCTTGTAGTGTTTTTACCTGGCATTCCTCAATAGGATTAGAGCCCATAACCCGTATTGACTGTACCTTGTTTTTCAGATACTACAAGGTGCAGTACATCATGTCTTTACAGTAAACAGTCATGGTTTTGCTTTTTAACATTCTTATTATGTTTGAATAATGGTGGTCGTTGTGTCACAATATCTTCAGTGTGATTTGCCATGAAAAGTCAGAACAATCATGATGTGCGTCACTATGTATGCTTCTGTGTCTTATAATAATAGGATCATTAAGACCTCTATGAGTTACCAATGAATAACTTGATGTTTTATCTATAGGCATTTATGATGTGTTGTGTCTGGAGAGCCTTCAAGCGTGCAAATGATTTAGAAAAGAGTCGGCCAAAAGACAAACTTCTTCTGAAAGAAATCTCAACGGTAATGTCTACTAAAACCACCCCCGGATAGAACATGTAGAACATTATTAAAAATCATTTACGCATTTAGGTGTTAGGAAGCAAATTCATTCTGGTAAAAAGTGCTGCACTGATAAAAAAATGGTTTCTCCAAGGAAGCCTTTTGATGATGGCAGTATTTCAGTTTCTTGATAAACAAATATAATCCTTATAGGGTATGGTACAGTCTTACACAGCTCTACAGTGGCTTAAATATCCCCTGACCTATTGGCAGTCATTGACACATGTAACATCTACAGTTTAACACCACACTTGACAGTCACTGTACTGTATATCATAGTAGACAATCAAGGTGACTTTGATATTACATCATCTACAGAGGCTAAAACAAGGATCTTCATGTTTAGGAGCCACCCAAGAGTAATCGTACATTCACACAACGTATTTGGAAGCTAATTTTGGCGCTGATTCGGCGTAGAATGGACCTCAGAATCAGCATCCGATCTCACTGCAATCCTTCTCTCATTTTTCCATTGTAAAATCTATTCCACTGTGCATATGCTGCACTTTTTTTTCAGCATGGATTTATTTTTAGGGCCACATGTATCAAACATATGGGGAAAAAAGTGAGTTTTAGACCAAAACCGTTTCATACATGTGGCCCTTAGTGCTGAAAAAGAATTGACATGTTTCCTCATCTCACATTATAGTGTATAGGAGTCTGAAAATATACCTCTAAAAATTAGCGTCAAATCCATGTCCAAAATTTGTGCATGGATTTTAGGAGTGGATTCCATGCCGATTCAGCCAAGAAATGTTCAATGTTGCAAATAAGCCATGTAAACATATCCTAACTAAATACATATATTTGCAGTGTGTATCTTTATAAATGTATGTATTGTGGGGTTTTTGCTCACTCACAGGAATCACAGGTATAGCAATATCCATCCCAAAGCAGAATTTATTAAAATAATAAGATTTTAAGTCCAAATGAAATAACTTAACTTCTTCAGCAACTCGTGATATAATAAGTCATAAGAAAACATCCTTTCTTCAGGAAAAACAGAACATGAAAAAGGTGATCTCACCATCCAACTTAGCATACAGCAGAGTCCATAGGTTACTTTCTCAAACTGAGGAAAACCATATAAAGAAATCTTGAACCACATGTATGTATGCTACGCTATGCTATTCAAGGCATATCAAACGCCAAATTTATGAACTCACATACGACAGGTTCATACTTACTGTTGCATTTTACACTCTTCTATATCAATTTAGAACTGGCGTGTCGGTGCAAACTTTCATACATGTTCCCCTTTGTATCCAGTGCTTTAAATAAGGAGGGTAAAACCATTGATGGATTATGGGAGTCACATTTTCCCTCACACTGTGGTCACTCAAAATCCAGTTAGGTCAAAATTCCTCTCAGCTACCTATTGTCACTGGTTCTTAGCGTTCCAAGATGTTTTTTATCACTGAGACCAGCAGCTACAGTGATATAGAAATGCTGTGAAGAATTTTCTCTGAAACCTTATTACAGTATGAACACCTTAACACCATCATCCATAGCATTAACTACTTGCTTACCGCATGTTGACTTTAAGGGAGACATGTATGATTGGGTTTTCACCCTTTTCTGGAGTAAAATGCGCTAAAGTGAACCGGATACGATGTCTAATGCGCCTAACGAATGTGTTAGGCGCATTGTTCGTAAGATTCAACACTTTTTAATGCGCCTAACATGAGTGGGAATTCTGGGGGCATTCTGGGGGCGTGTCACACCACATTTGTAATATTAGACACATATATTAATGTGGCTCAGCATAACTATGCGCATTACTGTTTGGACAGGCAGACCTATTTCAATATGGTCTGCCTGCACCTGTTATGAACTGTCCACTGTGAAAGGGGTTGTATCATTTCATTAAATGGTCTTCAGAATAAGGAGACAGTGAAAACAAGTAACTTTGCAATTAGATGTCATTAGCACAGCGGCCTTGTAGTCACAGTTTTCCTTATCTTCTGTTTCTGTTTACACTGATATCCAGTGCTGGTCAGATCCCTCCTCCTTGCATTTCACTAGCTGAGAACTCATTTACATTCTGTTCAACCCCCGGTGGGCTGTATTCAGGGAGCTTGCATTCCTGCCTTTCACTCAAAGTAAAGGACCTGCACATTTTCACTCTGCACAGCCAGAAGAAACAGAATAACACTGCAGGGCTTTTATAATCAGGAAACAGCACAATTGTGTGTCGATCCCTGCCTCTCCTGCATAGAAGGGAGATCTGTGCCGTTCATAGAAAGCTGGATTCAACTGTAACAAATCTCCAGCTGTAAGAGGAGAAGAGATCAGTGCTCAGTCTAGATTGAATGCAGCCTGTGGTATGAATAAAGCTCTTACAAAATAAGACTGATAGGGAGAGACACAGTGACATGTGGACTCAGAGGGAAGGGGGGGTCTCGGGAGCCAGCATGAACAGTGAAGGGGGATGATGTCACCCAGCTGGGAGGGGAAGAAACGCCCCTGCATTTCTAGAGTTGAGAAGCTGAGAGCAGTGTGAATCAGCCGAACTAAAGAAGCGATACATCCCCTTTAACTACTGGGCCAGTGTACTCAATCCTGGAGGTTGTCAGCAACTTAGGAAAAACTAAGCAAAAACTAAAGCCCGACCACCTGTTCCTGATGTTAGTTGATGAATAGTTCTGCAAAGAGAGTGTCGCTTGCTTTGTGATCACTAACTATTGAAGTCAATGTACAAAAACGTGCAGTAAAATCCACAATAAATTCATGTCAAAATTTTAACCTGAAGAGTTGCCCATCCAAATCCCACTATGGCTTAAAGGGGTTGTCTCGCTACAATAATTGGGTTTTAATTAAAATATCTTTAAAAAACAAGCAGCTTTGCAATATATGTTCATTACAAATGTCCTACCGATTTTGAGTTATCCCTGGTAGTAGGAGTGCATCAGCTCCTCAAATCACTATAGCCACTGACCTGTTGATTTTTATCTCAGTGGCTGTCAGTGCTGATGACTCATCAGCTTCTCAATACAGGTCTGAGCACAGAGCCCCTCCCGCACAGTATGCTTCTGTAGGGAAGGGAGGGGGAGGGCTCTGTGTCTGTGAAGCTGTGCTGCCTGGATTAACCCTGTGTGTGCCTGCTCCCTCCTGCTCTCTACACAGATTGAGGATTGTGAAGCTAATCTGTGGTCAGTAGGATGTGACAGCAGTGAAGTGTGTTACTATAATCATGATGTGTCTGTGGAGCTTTGACTATACTAATAGAACAGATCAGGGGAACGGTTGATATCCCTCCCTGCTCTGCTGTATTAGTGACACATGGTGATTATAGTAACACACTTCACAGCTGCCCTGTGTCTGTTCTGATGGTAGGACAGCGTTTGTGTTTGTTGTTGCTTGAGATGTCCGTGGAGATTTGTATGCTAAGCAGGGGGTATAGGAACACTTGCATCCCCTCCTGCTCTGCTATTTGCATACACAGCTTCACAGACCTCTGGCTCCATAGCCACTCATAGATCAGCCCTCTCCCTGCTGTCTCCTGACTCTGTGGAGAGGAGCAGCAAGAGCTCGGCCACAGCAGCCGCACAGTGCAGCTGATCCAGCAGAGAGCAGCAGACCTAGGCAGGCACACACAGGGTTAACTCTAGCAGCAAACCCCCTCGCCCTCCCCCCTGCTGTATAGAAGTTACTGCAGTCTGAGGATGAGAGCTGTCTGTGTGCTGAGGGGAGAGGGAAAGGGGGAGGAGAAGAGGCAGACAAGAAGCAAGCCCTGAATTCAAAAATCCTATGCTGCTAGACACACTGAGGTAGGCTGAATGCCTATAGTGAGACAACTCCTTTAAGGCCAGGAGCTGGATGAAAACCTAACTGCTGGGTACCTCATGCACTGATATAAAGTGCATTAAGATACAAGACGTGTAGGAGATATTATTAAATGAAGGGATCAATGTAGAAGTAAGATGGGGATAAATGGAGAGTAATCATATTAGGAAATCTGAAAGACCTTTCTAGAAAGATGTGTTTTAGGGCATGCTTAAAAATGAATGTTAGGGATTATTCTGATAGCCCAGTGTAGCTCATTTCAGAGATGTGATGCAGTTTCAGATGTGAAAGTAGGAGGCTAAGATGTTATATAATATTAGTCATAGATCAGGGGTCCCAAACACTTGGCCCATGAGCTGCATCCGTGCATCCGGTTCCTGAGGCTGTCATCTGTCCCCAAGGCACTGGAATTCCTATGACATCCTGAGGGATGCTAGAGTTCTGCCCAGTTTAATCCAATCCTGAACATTTAACTTCTTAGATTCTGAAGTTGATAGTTACCTCAACAGGCTCCCTCTGTCCTCCATCAGAACCCCAATGTGCGATTGTGTGGTGCTGATGACCACCATGACAGCCAGAGACCTAACAACGGCCTCCTGTCTAGGATATAGGGGTTGACAGGCTGACTGACAGTTCGCATAATATATTGCAGTACAGTCATGTAAAAAAATAAAAATAAAATAAAAAAAGTAAATAGCACACAGCACTTACCCATTTTAACTGCTTGGCACACAAAAACATTACAAAAAATTACCAATTTAAATGCTTGTCACACAAAAAAATTACAAAAAATTACCAATTTGGCATTGCAGTGTATAACAACTTGGACAATAATGTTGTATTTTATTGTATTTGGAAGGAATGCGGCCTGTCAACTTTAAACATTTTCTGTGTGGCCTATTTACCCGACTGAGTTTAAGCCTCCTGTCTTAGGTGGTTGTTAGACAATAGAGCATGGAGAAAGAGATTAAAGAAAGAGATTCAGAGGAAGAGCTGATGAATATCATTGTTTATGTTGCTAGCATATCCTTTTAAGGATTTGCAGTACATAAACTTTCTCATGTGCATAAATATGTAATAAACAGTAAAACCGAAAAGGTCATGGATAACTAAAAAAAACCTTCTTCAAAGTGTTATTGTTGCTTTACAGTATGTCTGATTTACAAGTTATTCATATTTTCTTGTATGTTCCTGTATTTTACAGACATCACTTCCATCTTACAAGGAGGCAATTAAAAAGGAATCCAAAGACACACCCCCCTCCATACTCCTCTGTTTAACGACAAATATACAAAGTTATATAAAGTACTAAAGCTTATGTGCTAAAAGCTTGTTTTATCTTATATGTGATGAAGAATGTAAGCAAACAATTGTTAAAGAGAATAGATGGAGCATGTGGACCCTGTTTCTTTAAATAAAAGACAGTATAAAATGCATTAAAGGACATGAAGAAAACAAAAAGTATCTGAAGACAAACTCATTATATTAAACCAATACTATCAACTTAGCAACAAGTGATGTGCTTTAAATTGTAATACAATAAATGTCCTTACTTCTTTCTATACATGTGGAATTATGTAAGTTGCATTTCCCAATAATGTGTTTTTGTCATATTCAAATATTCTAAAAGGATGTAGCGTTGCTCAGCTTATTATAATTTAATATATTTACATGGGGCAAATTTGCTCCAAACATTTCTGCATCTAAAAATTTGTGCAACCCCTGTTCAGCGACAAATCTGCTATGTGTGAATAGACAGCAGGGATACTATCAGGACAGTCTTGGCAGTACTTCTGTTAGGGCCCTTAATCAAATTTGACAAAAATGTGAACAACATCTATGGTGCAAGATAGGAACTGGTAATGGGATGGGTGGCCCAGATGTTTCAGGTGTATGGTGCTCTGAAATTACCTATGGCAGCTCTGATAGACAAAGCACTGTGTTACTTACTGAACTGTGCATCTATGTCAGTTGGACAGTATCAGGAGAAGCTTCTAGATATATAGGGTGAAACCACTTGGACTAGTGGGGAACATGGTTTTTATACACTTAGTTAATGGTCTCATGCTTTTGCAGGAAAACAATCAATTTTCATGGTCATTTGGTTTTGCAGTTACAACTGTACCTTACCAAAAAAAATCATACAATTGTTAAGGGGGTTTTTCTATTTATGGCATGCAAATAACATAAATAGCAGCAAATATTCCCTAAAATATAACTTTTAATAATAGTACCTAAAATATGCCAATGACTAAAACCATTTTGGAAATAGATCATTATATGCCAAGGAACAGTGAATGACTCATATAAAGAATATTTATGACTCACGAGTTGTACCGTATATTTCATCCAGTAATGTCATCATATAATTTTTTCGGAAATGCCATCCAATAAATTCGGAAGTAGTACAGTATAGTAGTATAAATAGCACTTAAATTACACACTACCCCTAGGTCTCGCCCTAATTCCTGTCCCTTAACAGGTTGATTGCCCTGAAAAGGATGACCCCATAATAGTAACCTTAATTACACTAACCAAAATCCTAACTTAAAATACCGGATGTGCTTCTACAGATTAATACTGCTTTCACAGTGGGTAAAAGTGGGTCACACAACACCGTTGTATTTTCATTGGTACAAGTAGTACTCACATATATAGTGAGAGAGGATGAATGACAGAATGTATTTGTGGCATGACCACTAAGCTATACTCAGAACTCAAAGACTTTTGAGGCCTATTCTTTTGATACAGTGGGGAAAATAAGTATTTGATACACTGGCGATTAGAGGTCTTTAATTTTTATTGTAGGTACACTTCAACTGTGAGAAACAGAATCCTAAAAAAAAGTCCAGAAAATCACATTGTATGATATTTAAATAATTAATTTTCATTTTATTGCATGATATAAGCATTTGATCGCCTACAATCCAGCAAGAATGTTGGCTCTCACAGACCTGTTAGCTTTTCTTTAAGAAACCCTCATACTCTGCACTCATTACCTGTACTGTACATGTTTGAACTTATTATCTGTATCAAAGACACCTGTTGACACACTCAGTCCTTCACACTACAACCCCTCCACCATGGCCAAGCCCTAATGTGTAAGGACACCAGGGACAAAATTGTAGATCTGTACAAGGCTGGGATAGGCTACAGGACAATGGGTAAGCAGCTTGGTGAGAAGGCAACAACTGTTGGCCCAATTATTAGAAAATGGAAGAAACACAAGATGACTGTCAATCTTTCTCATTCTGGAGCAAGATCTCACCTTGTGGTGTAAGGATGAATCTGAGAAAGTTCCGGAATCCGCCCAGAAGTACATGGGAGGACCTGGTCAATGACCTGAATACAGTTGGGACCACAGTTTCAAAGATTGCCGTTGATAACAGACTACGCCGTCATGGATTAAAATCCTGCAGGGTACACAAAGTCCCGCCAGCACATGTACAGACCTATTTGAAATTCACCAATGACCAATGATGAGGCATGAGAGAAGGTCATGTGGTCAGATGAGACCAAACTAGAACTTTTCGGTATCAAGAAGAAGGATGAATACAACCCCAAAAACACTGAACATAGTGAAGTATGGGGATGGAGACATCATATTTTTGAGGTGCTTTTCTGCAAAAGGGATATTGTGAGAGCACCATTTTGAAGAGAGAATGAATGAGGCCATGTATCACAAGAATTTGGCCCACAACCTTCTTCCCTCAGTAAGATCATTGAAGATGGGTTGTTGCTGGGTCTTCCAGCATGACAGTGACCCAAAACACACAGCCAGGGACACTAAGGAGGGCTCCATAGTAAGCATTTCAATATCCTGGAGTGGCCTAGTCAGTCTCCAGACCTGAACTCAGTCAAAAATCTTTGGAGGGAGTTGAAACTCAATGTAGCCTAGCAACAGCTCTGCAACCTAAAAGATCTGTATGGAGAAGGGGACCAAAATCCCTGCTGCAGTGTGTGTAAACTTGGTCCAGAACTATCTGACCTCTGTAATTGCAGACAAAGGTTTTTGTATCAAATATTGAGTTCTGTTTCTCTATTGCATCAAATACTTATTTTATGGAATAAATTGAAAATGAATTTATTAAAAACCATACAATGTGATTTTCTGGATTTTTTTTAGATTCTGTCTCTCACAGTTGAAGTGTATCTACGATAAAAAATTACAGAAATCCTTTATTCCTTGCAGCAGGAAAAAACTTGCTAAATCCCCAGTATATTAAATATTTATTTTCCTCACTCCAGGTGCAAGTCCCAAAGGTGGGACCTGCAACTTTCAGACACCTCTTTACAATTATTTAAGAACTATGTTCACCACTAGTGACCATGGATATGCAGCGAGCCACTCCATGTTTCCCCATCTAAATAAGAATGATGCCATTTACTAACTTAAAGCAGTGGTCTGGAAAATGATAAGGAACTAAACAACAATAAATATTCAATTAGAAAATTGCACAATTTTTATTAAAAAAACTTTTAGCACCTGTCCACTGGATAGATCAGTGGAGGTCCAACTGCTAAGACCAGGACAGCCATCAGCAATTTATGGGTCCTACTCTCATTGTGAGTTTGAAGAAAGAAGGATAGAGACAGGAAGGACCATAAGACAACGAGTTTAGGACATGATCATTACTTGTGGGCAGTATAGTTTAAAGGAACAGGTACAATGATATTATGAGTCTATTGGTAAACTATACAATTTTAATTTTTTTTAATAAGTTTTAAAGAAGTTTATTGTCCTCATTTCAGCCCTGGCTGCCTCCTAATCAATTGCTAGAAGGATACCCTGCTATCCCTGCCCCACAAATGTATGCAGAGTTTGAATGCAGCTGCACTTGCCTGTTTCGGTCAGTGTCATAGACTTTGAATACAGTGCTATATAGCATGTGTAATCAGTGCTTAATTCAAACTTCTGTTTGTTGTACTCATGTAGCTGGTGAGAGCAGGCAACCGAAGTTTCAGTAGTTAGACCCTCATGGATTTAGCATTTACCACCTATCTGGTAGTATAACCTATTATGGTTCATTTACATAAAATTAGAAAACCACTTGAATTTCAGGCAATAGGATTGTCTGATTATCTCATAATATTTTAGTTATTCTTGTGTTTTACAACTCATCATTTTAAAGTTTGAATATTTCATCTTGCTTATGATGCTTTTTTTATATAAACATTCATTGCTAAAATTGTAATCAATAAAAGTAGTGCTTAAAGACTCACTCGTTGTTATATTCCATGATTGGATATAATCCTTCTTCACTTTATCTTTATAACAATCTCGCTTTTTTTTCATTTCTGCAATCTTCTTGGGTGCCAACTGACATAAGAAACTGAATACCAGACAATTGGGTACATGGGCAGATAATTCTGCTGTATGCAGTGCTATTTTATGATCAAATGTAATGGAATCTGTGATGGATGCTCCTGATGGAGCATTTGAAGCAGATGTGAACATAGCCTAAAGCTGCTCATACTACAATACAACATTAGATTTATATTGGTTGATCTCACCACTTTTAATTTGGTGATAATTAATTTCGAATGTGAATGGGGGATTAGAGGATGAAATGAATTTATTAAGTTAGTAGTATTTTTTCAGGCAATTGTTTATTTCCTTCTGAGAAAATCAGCATTAGACATTGTTCACACAATGCAGATTTACTGCAGTTTAATGCACTGCATGTTTTAGGTAATAACATGGAGTCTAAACAGAAGAAGGTATAAAGGAAGGGTACATACAGAACTTCTCTTTCCTGGATGGTATCCTAGTTTTAAATAAAAATATAGCACATAAAATCTGTAACTTAATCTGAACTGTGCGAACAAGGTCTTAGTCATGTCTTGTAGCCACTCCCTACAACGGAATATTATCTCTGCACTGGTAGTCCCAGTAATTCATTACATGAAGAGCTATGTGCGGAAGGGATCATAAAAAGGTTGTCCAGTTTATTTCTATGAATGTAACTAAATGTCACAGAGTATGATATTTCATCACTATTAATGGCCTATCCTGATGATTTAAAAGGCTGGATAACCCCTTTAACAGTAACTGTCTAGGACTGCAAAGTGCAGAGAACACATTAGTCAAACTGTAAATTACTACGGATAAGACTTTTTTAGTGCCATCTTATTTCTATAGTATATGATTTCATTGAGAGATTATATGTTGGTACAAAATGCTATTATGAGACGTCTAACAAGATAATACCATGCACAGAACAGTATGCTGTTAGTTAGAACCAGCTATTTGGTATCCATGATCATATCTGACTATTAAGAACAGTATTATTTATGTTATTTCATCTTCGGCTACTACAGTATATCATCTTTTGCACTACCTTGAGGAACCTGCCTGCTCACACGTAGTACACTTCTTCTTTTGCAACACTTGATAGCTTTATTTTTACAGCAATTATTACTTACAAAGATCACCCGTATGTGAAGAGAACACACTACAATCTACAGATTGATTAAAGGTACTGAATGACCTAGTAAAAAGGAAGACTTGTACCCTACGTATATATAGAGCATACGAACAGTCACTGTTTTGTTGGGATTGTCAAATAAAAGTACTACACTGCAGCCATTCAGTCACATTAAGTGTTTCCGAAATACTTTTTAACTCCTTATATGCCGTCATTCCAGACACTCAATAAAATGCTACTTTACTTGTATAGCTGGCAGTAAGCTATCATGCTGCAGTGGGGCAGCAATGAATTGTGGTGCAGAGTTATGGAGATACTTTGTGTGTAAAGCCTGGAGTTAGCTTTGTAGCTGAACAGAGATCTTTATGTCTTCTCTACAGATACAGGCCTTCTTTTATAAGTCACACTGAAAGGATCTCATTTAGGTAGCTTTCACCTGATTAACCCAAAAGCAGCAGAATCACTGCTTACAACTTACAGACATTTCTTACAAATCATAGATTAGTGAATAACATAACGAGCTTCTGGTCCCCTGGGTGTCCTATCCAGCTCAGCTGTTCAACCCAAAGCTTCAGCACTTGACAGATGAACAGCCACCTCTATTAGTTTATATCTTATAATGTTACATACAGGTAATATCCAGAAATGCTCGACATAATCTTGTTTGAACTCTTTTATACTTTAATGTCTTGTTACATGAAACTTTGAAACAACTTTACAGAAGCACAAGTCTCCATCCACAGATTTCCCTATATATAGCTCTCTTGTGCCAAACTCCACCCATTCAACCCCTCTTTCTGTCACTTAACTGGGAGGTACACCTGGAGGTGTGTAGGTAGGATATCTTGAACACAAATTACCCATTCCATCCTTCTCACTCGGCTTTCTGACTCCTCTCCAGACATCATGAAGACCTCTCTGTGTCTACTCTCCACTTTCCTATTATTCAGCTGCTATAGCTATGTTGCAATGGGAGCAATTCCACAGCAGCTAAGAGGTGAGTGTTTTCTACTTACAAACATAGTAATATAGCCATAAAGTCAGATATAAAACATAAATATATAATGTTAAACTTTTTACACACTTTGGAGAATTTCAATAATCAGATTGCATTAATAAAAGTTGGTATTGTTAAACAATAGAAATTAAACCAGTCAAACCTACAGAAGATAACAGTGGTCAAAATCATATCTGAAGTAGATATGATGAGCCGGGTAACACGGCCATCCAAGTGATTACATATATTATTTTCCAGCTATATGCATAACAATAAATAGTGTCTAAAAACTCTGATAAAACAGAAGAAAACTTCATATCAGCGCTGTTCAACATAAAGATTTTAGGACTTTGTGATATAACTGACAGCCATGACAGCACTCATATACATTTTGCAAAGTTTATGTTTATTTTAAAATATTAACAATTTATTTGAAAGTTTGTGCAGCATGACATTGTATCATAGACTATTATGAAGGTTATATCCAGAAATTGAGAAAAAAGGGGTATTATAATCAGGGCATGTTTAAGACAAAACTGCAAAATTATTTTTCTTCTATAAATCTGGTCTGCCTTTAATAAAAACTACACACCATATATTGGTGGTATAAAATTATGTGATGGTATGAGCTATATCCTGACTATCCTTCACAAAAGGCACATTTTAAGCTTGCTTCCATAAATAAACTGCCTAAGGCAGACCCTAACTGTCTTTAAGCAACTCCTCAATCCCATCCCCATCATGTATAATACCTGCCTATAGCGTCACAATTTTTTTAAAAATATGGTCACTTGTTAAGTAACAATGAAAGCTTTTTCAATCTTCGTAGCAATGATTATAACACAAACATAAGTATCCATAAGTATTTGTTGCCGTTTCTGTTATTAAGATACATTTGAAGATACTTCGCTATATAAATTCTACATATGAAATATATCAGGGCAGGTAAAAATGCAGAGAATCATGCATCAAATCATGAAAAAAAATTAAGCAATGAACTGTTGCAAAATGAACTCTGTAAACATTTTTAGTGTGGTTATGACTAAATAAGCTATTAGCATCTGTCAGATCTCTGAAACCAGGTGCCAATTACGGAGATCAGGCTTTCAAGTCTGTTCCATGATAATTGAATGTCATGCTTTCCTTACCATATTAATTATATCTACAGCACAAAGTTTATACACAGTACAGAATAAGTATATACATGCATAATGAAATAATAATGTTGTAATAAACCAGAAGATTCCACTCTCCAGTCAAACCCACATAGTGTTGGCTCTGAGACTTTAAACATAAAAATAGGATAATATTATTAACACCGTCTTCTGTCGAAATGCTTATTCCACAGATCTAGCCATCTGTTCTAATACATCATCCTGAAAATTACATTACTTATTATGCCGGAGTAATACAATTAAAAAACTTATGAAAGGCAGGCAAGTAAATCCTTGGCTTAATGTTGTGGCTTGTTGACTACAGCCGGTTGGGTCAATGTAGACTACTAACTGTTATAGATGAACAGAGAGTATTGTAAAATGTGCTGACTTCAACTGATTTTTTATTTCTCTCCCAAAAAGGCCCCAATTGCAGGACTCATCCCACTGACTTGGTATTCATCATAGACAGTTCTCGTAGTGTAAGACCCTCTGAATTCGAACAGGTCAAGGTTTTCTTGTCTCAGGTCATTGAATCTCTGGATGTTGGTCTAAATAACACAAGAGTGGGCGTTCTGAATTATGCCAGCTCTGTCAAAAATGAGTTCTCCCTGAAAACCCACAAGACTAAGGGTGCTCTACTTCAGGCAGTCAAAAAGGTCCAGCCTCTGTCCACTGGAACAATGACAGGCCTTGCTATTCAATATTCCATCAACCACGCCTTCACTGAGGGAGAAGGAGCAAGGCTCAGATCTCCAGGTGTGAAGAAGGTGAGCAATATAGCAATGAAAAATGTTATTTTATGAGGTTGCCAAGTATACTTGTGTAGAGTCTATGCTATGACTGTAATAAAATAGAATTTCTAAGAGTACTAGTATAGGTCCTTTTTTATGGGAACACGCTAAGATTAGAGGTTCTCAGTGATGACTTAAGATAATTTCATAGTTTGTAAGGCTGAAAAAAGATATCTGTGCATCCAGTTTAGCTTATTATTGTACAACGTTGATTCAGAGGAAGGCAAAAAAGTCCACGAAGTAGAAGCCAAATGTCCTCATTTTAGGGAAAAATTTATTCTTGACTCCAAATCTGGTAATCAGAATACATCCCTAGATCAATGACCCTTCTTCAGAACTTTAGTCACTTTAACTTGTAATATTATTGCAATCCAGAAATAAATCTAGGCTCCTTATAAAGTCATTGAAGAAGGTGACCATCACAAGTTCCTTTAGTAGAGAACTCCCTAGTCCAGCTGCTCTTACAGTAAAGAATTCCCATTTTTGATTATATAGAAATCTTCTTTAATCTAGCATAGAAGATACCCCATCTAGGATGCTAGAGGGGCCTATTTGGAGACAGCGCTTCAGTTTTGCACCTTAGTTTGTCTGGCCAATATAAGCAAATCTTACCGTTAGTATTTTGGTGGTTAACCGTTTATTTTGACCTGTCATTAATAATGGAAAGGTTCATGATGGTGCTTAATGGCATATGCTAGTTCGTTCTTGATTTGAAAGAGAACTAGTCAGCAAGCTGATGTTGCCCTAAATATTGGAAGCTTTATTTCATGATTGGTCCCATAATGGTAATGGTCCAGATAAAGAAACCAAGAGGGGAACCACTCGAAGGACAATTATATTCAAGCTCTGCACATAATTCCATACATAATCTAGTGTTGAAACTTAATTTCCCTAAAATCCAGCACCAAACAAAGACATTATGTATGTTGGACCTGTTAGCACATTATTCTGTTGGGGTAGTACAATCTTGCTGTCCGGTCGTTTTGGAAATACTCACAGTAGGATAATGGATGTTTTTGAAGGCTCATTATGTGCCCCATGGTAAAATTTCCTATTCTCACAACAGCATAGGTTTTGGTAAAATGCAGCCAGCAATGCTCTAATAAACGGCTTCCTCTTTGGATCAACGCCCAGGACACATTAACCACCTCTTGTCCCTTCAGCTCATGCCACATTTCACTTGCTTCTCAAGCTAGACGTCTGACATTACTCAAATCACTACCACTAGTGTCTTGACGCAATAGTGAGGCTAAACAACAAAAATCATCCCATGCACCTTTATGACATTTCTAAGCCAGGTAGTAAAATGTCATGGATGCGTCTTTGTCATTTAATATCTCCCTACCTGTAAAACCATCAATTGAGGAATGCAGCTTTGATAAGGTTAAACAGAGACCTGTCAGAGGTGTTATCAGCTAGAACTGTGAAGGGACGGTGACTGGGCCCCTCTTGAGGTATAGTATAACTGGCTTGGGGAACACACAAGCCTTTGTCAAGCAATAGCTGTCACTCATGTATAATGCTTGAGACAAATTATATTTTCACACCTAAGTGTTATCAGGAAGAATAAGGTCAGTTATTGGTAATACAAGGATTTGTAATAAAGAGTACAAAGCAATAGCAGCATGTCCCTTGTAGATGATACAAAGAGGTAGAAAGTCAGCAAACGCCCATAAGAGATATGTAAACAGGATACATATATGTAGGTGTGACATGTAGTAAGTAGAAATGGAATTGCAGGCATTTAATAGAACATTTAATTTTCTTTATCTATGGCTAAAGCAAAAAGAGAAAAAAAACAAAAACAAATGTACCTAGTGACAAATACATTTGTGACTGATGATAGGGCAAACCTGCAAGATTGCAAGGATTTAAAGTTTCATCTCGTTAACTGTTTAGTAGCTTACTAGCCTTTGTATGATAAAATCTGCTACTATGTATTCTCAGAATTCAGCTGTCAATTTTTAAACTGTTGCAAACATATTTAAAGTTTTGAAATTATAATGGTTCAGTTATCGGTTAACTGAACACACACTTGCTATTTACCTGTTCTTAGGTAGGCATTGTAGTAACCGATGGTCGGCCTCAGGATGGTGTGAAGGATATTTCTGCCAGGGCACGAGAAAGTGGAATTGAACTATTTGCCATTGGAGTGGGACGTGTTGATATGACCACCCTGCGTCAGATTGCAAGTGAGCCTCTAGATGAACATGTGGACTATGTGGAAAGCTACAGTGTGATTGAGAAACTCAGCAAGAAATTCCAGGAAGCATTCTGTGGTAGGTCACACAGCTTTTTTTAATCTTTTTTTTTCTTTTCTTTTTATTTAACCATGTGCAGCCCAAGTTTTCTATGGGACCCTATGCAGGATTTTCTTTTGGCACCCTTTCCCCTGTGCTTTTCTTTTTTATTAATATACTGGACATAAGTAAATATAAAACTGATGCATAAAATACACTTTTGTAATGATATACTGTACATTCATGTATATAGTAGTAAGAGACAAAAATGAAACTTACTCCCTATCAGTGAGACTCTTCCACCTGGCCATTTAAGGGCCATACTGTATGTACGAAAAATGTCTAGGTCTAAGACTTTCTTTGTTGTCCATAGAAACCAATCAGCGCTCCTCTTTCAGTTGATATAGTGCTCTGAAAAAATTAAAGGGGAGCTCTGACTGGTTGCTATGGGCAACAAAGAAAGTCTTAGACCTAGACAGTTTTCATACATGTACCCCTAGAGTCTATAGGAATGAATAGGAGCTGATTTTTAAATATACTTTTTTTAATTCAATTTTGGTTTTCTGATTGCTGTCATTCAGTAGGTTCCTTAATTTTGCTTTAAGGGGTTTTGCCACGATCTAATGTTGACATGGAATCCTCCAAAATGGGTATTTAATCACTTTTCTAAATATATGTGATTAAAAAAGTGAAGCCTGTGAGAGCTGCAGCCTTGCTTACATGCCCTTAGTTTCCTGACTGTTTACATTAGCTATGACCAGGAGCTGATCTGTCAGTGAAGGATCTAATCTTTAAACAGATAAGACGGAGAACACAAAACCTGTATAACATGTTTGCTCAACTACATAGACTGAGACTGAATATCAGCCTCGGGAGCGTGCATGGGAGGTGGTGCGATGACATCATGGAGGAGGCACTTGTTTTTTTAAACACAGGAACACAACGACCCTTTTTTCAAGACTTTAGAAGAGAGTATCAGCCTGTTAGGTATGGAAATCACTTCTTGGCAAAACCCCTTTAAAAATGAATTTTGGTCATATGATGATTCCAAAAAATGCATGGCTCCATACAGTAGAGTAAGGCTGGGGTCCGTCCTACAGTGTAAATGATCCATAGTAACCAATATCTCACAGGTTTGCTGGAGAAACAGGGATGTATCTAGGAAATTGGTACGGGCATTGGCTGCCAAGGCTTCATCCGCATACAGCTACAACAACATGGGACCCATGCCTTATGAGAGCTCTGTCTTGTATTGTTGTATTGAGCTGTGCACCAGTGTGATCATCTTATGACCAGGACAGACCTTTATCCACAAACATTATTAAATGACACATAAAAATAGATTGTCTCTGTGACTATTTGATACAAAACTATCTTGGAAAACTGTGTAACGACTCATTGTACAAAGAATAAGCTGTAAAAATTTATATTTAAGCTTTTCTGTTTTGGCATCGATAACAGTCCCAGATGTCCATCAATCAGAAGCGTAACTTGCAGCTTCTGGGCCCCAACGCAAAAAGTTACCTTGTGTTATTTATAATACTGGTGTCTTCCTTTGTGGCAGGAGGGCTTTTGGGACTCCTCAGACTGCTACCTCTGCACCCCCTATAGCTACACCCCTGCCATCAATCATACGCTGTGTCTGGAGCCATGTTAATACTATGGGCCTCATTTATGAAAACTGTCTAGCATTAAGACTGTCTATATTGCCCATAGTAACCGATCAGAGCTCAGGTTCATTGCTAATGCTGGTATGGAAAAATGAAAGTTAAACAGTTTTCATACATGAGGCCTCGTGTCTTTACAACCCATTTGAAGAACTGGGGCAGATTCACAAAGACACTTCAGAACTTGTACTGGCATACATGCCGTGCACACATTTATTTTGTTGTGCTAGAAAACTTAGTGTGACTTAGTGACAGGAGGTTTAAGGGTATGTTCACACGGCGTTTAGCGGCATGCAAAAGTGTGCACTGTAAACGGCGAGGGCTGCTCTTTGAAATTACAGGCTTGCAAGCAATCATTTCAAAGCTAATATGCCACTTAATGGCCCAGGCCATGGTCGAGTTTCCTGCCTCCTAAACTTTAAACCACTGCGCGGCCTAGACGTCTGCAGAGAAGTGACATGCAGACGCCTGAAAAATACAATCGATGTCTGTGGCAACTGTATTACACATTGTTTGGTCTGTATTGTTGCATGTATTTCGGCAAAATTATGCCAGAAGTACGCGCCGTGTGAACATACCCAAAGTTTTGTAGAAAATGTGGTGTGGTGTGAAATATGGCACCAATCTTAATGCAAATATTGGAGAAAAGTAAGCCAACCAGTAGGCGGTATAAAGTTATACAGCAATGTTTAACCCGTTAAGGACCAGGCGTTTATTTCAACATTATTTAGACATCTATATAGACATATGAGGGCTTGTTTTTTTGTGGAACAAAATGTGCTTTTTAATGGTTCCACTGAACACACCATGTAACATAGTGGGAAACATTCTACATGGGGTAGAATATAAAAAAAAAACGTACTTGGGACATTTTTGTGGCGGTTTGGTTTTTATGGCGTTCACTCTTGGGTATAAACAATGTGTTATCTGTATTCTGCAGGCAAATATGATTTCAGTTATACCAAATGTGTCCAGTTTTCGTTATGTTTTAGTACTTTAAAAAAAATAAAAGCATTCTCTATTTTTTAACTAGCGAAGCACCATATTCTGCAACCAATATTTTTTTTGTTTTTCCACCTTTTTTGCAGACTAAAGTCTTATTGTGTTGATACCATTTTGGAATAAATGCAATTTTTTGATTACTTTTTTTTCAAAGTTTTTGGGGACATGAAATGTTGGGAATGTTTTTCTTTGGCTTTGTTTACTGTATCGAATTTATGTTATATTTTAAGAGATCAAACTTTTACTGATGCGGTAATACCAATTATGCGTAACTTTTTTTATTTTTCAAGCTTTTTTTATTTGTAAAATGACAAAGGGGCTTCTAATATGTTATATTATTTTTATACGCTTATACTTTTTTTTTCTTTACACTTTAAACCCCCTAGGGTACTTGACCACTAGGGGGTGCAATTGCTTGTGCACCTTTCTGTATTATGTATATAGTGCAGAAGGGTATATAAACATAATGCGCCTATGGTAGGAAGTCATTAGAGCAGTAAGATGGGAGCCATGAAAACCTTTATAAGGCTTCTGGCTGCCATAGCAATTGCTCGACACTCTGTTCTTATTGTGGGGGTGACCAACTGTGGGGGAGAACGATTGCCACATTGTCTAAATGGTTAAACAGCAGGGAATGGAGATGGCTCCAGTCCTTGCTGCTACCAGTAGGTGCCAGCTGTATCTTATAGCTGGCACCTACCGTATATGGAACAAGTTCAGTGAGGGAGCCCACTTCATACTCCCTTAGCATCGCCATTTTTAAAACTGGATGCCTATGCTGTTTAATGTGGGTGCCATTGACTTCTATTGTACAAAAACAGGCCATTATAAAGAAGCATACTTCCTTTTTGTGTCCTCCTATATAATAGTAAATTTGGCAAAACAAAAATAAAATATTTTTCAACAAGTGCAAATATGTGGCTTCCTTCCTTCCCTCCCTTCTTTCCTTCCTTCCCTTCCTTCCTTCCGTCCTTCCTTCCTTCCTTCCCTTCTTGCCTTCCTTCCCTGCCTCCTTCCTCCTTCCTTCCATCCTTCCCTTCCTTCCTTCCTTCCTTCCTTCCTTCCTTCCTCCTTCCCTCCTTCCTTCCTTCCTTCCTTCCTCATATTATTGAATAAGTCAGCTGGGTGTTTCCATTCCAGTTTTCAGAGGGTGTGCCCTGCACTCCTTGTCAGCTCTGATTGGATAATGTCAGACTTAGCAGGGATACACCCCCAACTGGTGACACTCATTTGACAGACTGGTAATAAATTTGTCGGAGAGATATCAGGGCAACCACACAACACAAAGATTTAAGGAAAGATGCTCCAGATCTGTTATTTCATGGGGAATATTACCGTTTACTAAAACAGTCATGAATGGTTACAGGTGGAGTCTAATAATTAAGCATTTATAGATCCATATATGTGCCCTAAATGTCTGGGAGGTGGGAGTCACCCTCTTTGTTATTGGACATTAGAACATGTGCCGCATCAGCTGCACAGGAGAGGAAGGGTTCTTGATTGTTTCCAGCTTTTTATAATCAATGCATTACATATTCTTTTAATTCATTAAGCCTCTCCTAACCAGCAGCTGTACAATGCAGACAAGGGACAGTGACACTTCTAAGGATATTAACCTGCTTGTCTAAGAGTGCCCCAACACTCTACTTTCATGTCTGCTGCTTACAGATCACTTACAGTCCTTTGCTACACAGTCCATTCTCTCATAACACCTGATGGCACTTAACCCTTCAACTGACTTTTGGCATCAAGCAGTGCAGGTCGTCCGTCTGCAGCTACACCAAAAGACGTCGCCCCAGATAGAGGAGTTTTGCGGCTCCCAGCGCCATAACTGCATTAGGCACAGAGCTGTAGTTAACAACTCCTTAAGCAATTTCTGTAAATGTTGGGGAGTAAAGGAAACCTCCGATCCCCGGTGTTTAACCTTTTGATTGCAATGGTCCCTGACCACGGCATAATTGAAGGCGATTCACCAGCTTCATTGGGTCAACGGGATGCCTGGTGACACGATAGAGCCTGGGGAGTATCTATACAGGCAGCCCTGGGGACCGAGGGTAGCCCCAGAGCTGTCTGTAAAGCAAGCCTGTGGCAGGACACACTGCTCTGACAGCAGCCTGTGTCATACTGACACAGATCGTAAATGTATTAGCATACAGTAGTATGCCAACACATTACTAAGTGTAAAGAAGTGTTAATTAGATATCCCTTAATGGGATTAAAAAGTGTAAAAAAAAGACAAATAAAGTGTAGAAAAAAATAAATAAATTAAATAATAAAATAAAAATAAATATTTAATCAAAAATTATTCCGCATTCATTGCACACAAAAAGAACCACTGCACAACCATAATAATCTGTAGAATTAATCTAACAGGTTATTTAGTGTGAAATGAGACACAAATGCAGAAAAACTTTTTTATGTACATGCTGCAAAAATTTTATTTCTTTATCTGTAAACTTAAACTATGCCCCCCAAAAAAACAACTTCTCCCGCATAAAACAAGTCCTCATACAACTGCATCACTTTAAAAAAAAGTTACAACTGTTTAAACGCAGGGAGGCAAAAACTAAAACATTTAGCTGGTCAGTAAGGTTTTTTCAGGCCTAGTGCTTAAGGGGTGAGAGAGGACCTGTCCCATCTCCTGGCATATCTACTTTAGTAAATTATTATTATAATTATTATTTATTGTAAAGCCCCATTAATGCCATGACGCTGTACATTCGATCGGGATTACATACATAACATAAGATCAAACAAAATACAATGACAAGACTAAGGGAGACATGTTTGAACCTATTTAGGTCTAAAACTCACTTTTTTGCAAATAGGTTACTATGGGCAAAAGAGTCAGTTTTAGACCTAAACAGTTTCATACATGTGGCCCTAAATGACTAACAATTGGTACAGAGGAAAATAGGATCCTGTCTGCAAAGGTTTACAATCTACAAGGAAGGAGGATTTTGGTGAGGGGAAGACATGTGTGTTGGGTGGAGTAGTGGCAGCATGGTTATTGTAGTTTGTATGCCTCAAGAGATCGGTTTTCAAGTTTCTTTTGAAACTAGAGAAGGTGGCGGAGAGTCTGATGTGTCTGATGTGTTGAGGAAGTGAGTTCCAGATTATGGGGGAAGCACAGGAGAAGTCTTGGAGAAGCTGTGTGATAAGCTGACAAGAGGAGAGCTGAGAGGAACATCCTAAAAGGAGCTAAGATTGTGTGAGGGGAGGTATTGTGAGATTAAGGCGGAGATGTATGGGGTAGACAGGTTATGGAGAGTCTTGTATGTCATGGTTAGTAACTTGAACTGAATTTGCTGGACTACGGGTAGGCATTGAAGGGATTGCCATAAGGGAGAGGCAAAGGAGTAGCGTAGAGAAAGATGGATAAGATGGGCAGCAGAGTTGAGGATAGATTGAAGGGGAGCAAAAGTGTTAGACTAGAGACTGCAGAGAAGGTTGTTGCAGTAGACTAGGCAGGAGATGGCAAGGGCGTGGACCAGCATTTTCATAGATTCAAAGTTAACGAATGAGTGGATTTGAGAAATATTTTAAAGGTGAAGATGGCAGGCAGAGGTAAGGGTTTGGATTTGTGGCTTGTTTGACAGAGAGGAGTCAAAGGTTATTTCACGGCAGTGAATTTGCAGGATCGGTGAAAGATTAGACCCATTTACTGTGATATATAGATCATGTGGGGGGGTTGAGTAAGCTTATTGAATGATGATGAATTCAGTTTTCTTAACATTTAGCTTTAGGAGGCAGGAGGAGAAGAAGGAGAATATAGACGATAGACGCTCTGGGATCCAGGTGAGCAGAGTATGGGCCGGAGATGTAAAGTTGGGTGTCATCAGCATACTGGTGGTATTGATGCTATGAGCTGATCTAGGCCCAGAGTGTAGATAGAGAAGAGTAGAGAACCCAGGACCGACACCTGAGGGAAACCAACAGAGAGAGGGCTAGAAAGAAAGTGGTATAAGAGTGAGAGAAAAATTTGATCAGTAAGGTATGAGGAGATCCAGGAAAGGACCAAGTCTTTGATGCTGAGAGCATTTGTAGCAGGAGGGAATGGTCGACCGTGTCAAAAGGCATAGGACAAGTCTAAGAAGAGAAGGACAGAGTAATGTTGTGAGGCTTCAGCGGTTACAAGGTCATTGGTGACTTTGGTTAGAGCAATTTCGGTCGAGTGGTGAGATTGAAAACCACATTGCTGTGGTCAAAAGTTGGAGGAGAGATGGGAGAACAGTTAAAGGAGTGTTGAGCCAATTGGAAGCAGTGAGATGGGGCGATAGACAGAGAAGAGGGGTCAATATATAATTTCTTAAGAATGGATGTGATGGTGACAAGTTTAAAGAAGGAAGAGAAGACGGCAGAGGGTAGTTATAGGTTGAAGAGATGGGTGAGGGCTGGGATAGAAACAATACTAAGGTCTGGGATGAGGTGGGTTGACACTGGGAAATACATATGTTTCCTATAAAATAATAATTGTGAAGCATCTTTTCTTTGAACTCTGGGTTATGCTGTTCCTCTGTTTTTCTTCTAGAAATGTAATACTTAATCTGTCATCTGGGTGTCACCATTCCAGTTTTCAGAAGGGCGTGTCCCTGCACACATTGACTCTGTCAGCACTGATTGGACAATGTCAAGCTGTGCAGGGACAAACCTGCAGTTGGTAACATCTAACTGAAAGGTAAGTAATGAATTTCAAGGAGGAATAGCAGGAGAGACACACAACATGGGGATCCAATGGAAAGTGCTCCTTGAGTGTTACTAAAGTATTTACTAAAATAGATAAATTAGTAGATGTCTCAGGTCCTTCAGTAAGGAAGGAGTCTGAGACTGAGTGTCTGACTGGATTAACCCTTTAAGGGCTAAGCCTGTTTTGGAGTTAAGGAACAAGCCCTTTTTTTCAAATCTGACATGGGCCACTTGATCTGTGAATAACTTTTCAATACTTTTACCTTTCCATGTGATTCAGAGACTGTTTTCTCGTGAAATATTGTGCTTTAATTTAGAAATTAATTTTGGTCGATAAAATCCTTGTTTAGGTGTGAAAAATATCGAAATGTTGTGAAAATTTGGAAAAATTTGCCATTTTCAAAGTTTAAAAATGTCTTTGTGCAAGACACATAGTCACACCAAACAAAGTAGTAAATAATGAAAATCTACCATATGTCTACTTTGTGTTGGCATGATTTTTTTAAACATCCTATTATTTTTTAAGACATTTGGGGGCTTTGAAATTTAGTAGCAAATTGTAACATTTTCAAGAAAATTTGCAGAACAAATTTTTTTGGGGAACCAGGCCACTTCTGATGTGGTTTTGAGGGGCTTGTATGTTAGAAACCCCCATAAATGACTCCATTTCAGAAACTACACCCCTTAACATAGTCAAAACAGCATTTAGGAAGTTTATTAACCCTCTAGGTATTTCGCAGAAATTAATGAAAGGCGAAGGTGAAATTTCAAAATTTCAATTTTTTTGCAGATTTTTGTTCATTATTCATTGGAACCCCGTAGATTTTACCAAGAAATCGCAACTCAATAATGATTCTCCTTATTATGCAGTTTTTAGAAATAAAATATCCCACTTGTGGCCCATATGTGCTTTTTGACTCTTCCACAGGCCTCAGAATTGAAGGAGCACCTTCTTGTTTTAGAATATTTTTCAGGCTTTATTGGGGTAGTGATGGGCAGTGACAGATGTGGGAACAGAAGTTGCAAACTGTTTTTTTAACTGATCAGACAGCTATAACAATATGAGTGAGGGGAACAGGGACTTGGCAATGAAGGGGTTAATTTTTTTTGTGTGTTTTTCACTGTATGAGCCAGTGATGATCACTGGCAGAAAAATGCTGGAACTTGAAAGTGGAAAACTGTCTGATCAGACAGTTTGCCACAAATAGATCACAGGGGCAGTGATGTGATTTGGCAGTGGAGGGGTTAATAAAGCCCAGATCACAACCGGGGACACGAGAAAGCAGCCCTGTAATCTGATCTTCTCAGTGTCTCACTGAAAACAGAGAAGATCAGAGGCTGGGACCTGGATCAGCTGTAATGGGTAAGTCAGCAGACTGACTGACTAATCCCAGGGATCCCAGCACGGGACTCCTGTGATTGATCACCTGCTGTGTAGCTGTGCTATTTAGCTGTCAGAAACCGCAATTAGCATAGAGCTTTCACCTTATCTCTGCAAGGGGGAGACAGAAAGCTTTCATGACATTCCTGCATGTCATGGTGCATTAACAGGCAGTTAACCATGACGTACAGGAACGTTAAGGTGCCTTAAAGGGTTAAGCTTGACAGCTCCTGAATAAAGTGTGGATATTAGGCACTTAAGTATACAGTATCGTTAGTTGTTACTTGAGAGGCGTACTACTGACAGAGTGGGAATAAAGAAGCACATTGTACAGGTATGGACAGATTTAGAGCCTGTCAAATGGCGATTAGAGTTTAACCATTACTCTCTAAACATCTGATCTCATCAGCCTGCTGATGTACACTGCTGATCGCTGCCTGTGCTGCTATGGCAGCATTGTACCCTCTTTACAGGTAGAAATGGATGCTCTCTATGCTCAGGTTGCACCTCTAAAACTTGCTCTGACCATATGTTTATATGTGAACATACAGTACTTCTTGTTTGAGCATTTACTCATCTTTTTTTCTCTACAATTCTCTTACCCAGAAATGGCTGATCTCTGCTCCACTGGAGATCATGACTGTCAGCAAATTTGCGTAAGCACCCCTGGGTCCTACAGCTGTGCCTGCAGGGATGGATATACATTGAATGAGGATGGCAAAACCTGCAATGGTATGAATCGCATAAAAACATGGCATAGTGATACAAACCGTTTTGCTCTGACAGATAATAATGATGATGTTGATATGTCTTTTTAGCTTGTGGTGCCTCAGCTATTGACCTGGTGTTCCTAATTGATGGCTCAAAAAGTGTTCGCCCAGAGAACTTTGAACTTGTCAAGCAATTTATCAATCAGATTGTGGAGTCTGTGGAAGTTGGTGAGAACAAGGCACATGTTGGCCTAGTCCAGTATTCCAGTGCTGTAAGACAGGAGTTTCCCTTAGGCAGATATAACACCAAGAGGGACATTAAAACAGCTGTGAAAAAGATGTCCTACATGGAGAAAGGAACCATGACTGGTCAAGCCCTCAAGTATCTCATTGACAACACCTTTACCATCTCTAATGGAGGAAGACCAGGTGTATCTAAAGTTGGTGTTGTGTTCACTGACGGCCGTTCCCAAGATTATATCAATGATGCTGCATTGAAGGCTAAGGAACTGGGTAAGGCAATATGTATAACCTGAAACTAGAAAGCCAAGCACAGTTATAAGTGGAAAGAATGTTGGCGCTATTATGTACAGGCAGTCCCCGACTTACAACGTTAAGAATTCAGAATTATGGGGCATGCTGGCACTTGTAGTTCCATAGGAGATAGTAGCTGTGGAACTACAAGTTCCAACATGTCACAGAAATCTTCTTAACAGGGGCACAGACAGCAAAACAAATGTAAAAATCCTTCCCTGCACTAACCGAAACTAAAAAAATATATATATATTTTGCACTGGTGTTACATTTAATAAATATCCCTGTTCTGAATTACATACAAGTTCAACTTAAGAGCAAACCTACAGTCCCTATCCCGTTAGTAACCTGGGGACTGCCTGTAGTTAATAGAACAACCATCTCTACATTTTTATGAGCTCTGTGCATTCTTTTATCTTGTCCTTGTGATTTAGTACAATGCATACACAGAATAGATTGTTAAATTAATGAAATATACATATATTTGTTGTTATATCGTTATGTTTGTCTGCAAACACAAGTTCCCATTCTTAAATATTTCATCTCATTGAAGTGTTGCATGTTTTACAGGCTACAAGATGTATGCTGTTGGTGTAGGCAATGCTGTGGAGGATGAGCTACGGATGATCGCCTCCGAACCTGTAAATGAGCACTATTTCTACGCAGCTGATTTCAAGGCCATGAAGGAAATTGGCAAGAAACTTCAGATGAAGATCTGTGTTGGTAAGTGCCACAGAACTTTACTTTAACAGAGATTATAGGCTCTTGCAATAATAACTAGTAACATTTCTCTCTTTAAACTATCAGAAGAAAACCCCTGTGAATGTGAAGCTATTGTCAAGTTCCAGACGAAAGTGGAAGAGCTCATCCAGGCATTAACAAGAAAGAATATCCTTTTTATAAAATTATAGTCATATCTAACAAAAGTTGTTGAGCTAGTTAATATGAAAAAAGAACCCTGAACAAAAAAGCATGACCCCATCCACCATTTTTATACAGTTTGTTTTGTAAATTCATTAGCTATATATCTATACATATTATTTCCATACAATATTGCTAATCAGTGCTTAACCAGTCCCTGACCAGGCTGCTTACTCTCCTTTCTGACCAGGCTGCTTACTCTCCTTTTTGACCAGGCATATTTTCTTTTTCCATAGTACATGTTGGTTGAAATGCTCTAACGCCTTTTTGTGCTTGGTTTTTGGACTATTTTTCTACATTAGTTTTTTTCTCTTTTTTTAATATGAGGGAAACACATTTTTTCATATTATTTTATTTAATTATTTTTTAACAGCAAAAAAGGCACTAAAATAAGTTTTGTAATTGTGTCACTTTTCCATCACAAACATTTATATACCAGTGATATAAAGTTTTAGGGTTGCCGGGGGATGGACTACTTGTAATTTGTGCTGTTAGTATTTATTTTATTAATATGTTATTTGTGTGTGTGTGTGTTTTTGTTACTTTGTTTTACATATTGTGCCCTCCATCAGGTCAGATAAAGGCATTTAGGAGTCACTTCTTTTTTCTTTTTTGGTGAAATACATCTGCTGCACTGACTTCCGAGCTTTTCTGGGTCTCTTAAGACCCAGCATCTCAGGCAGTTACCTATGTACCGGAAGGCGGGAAGTCAACACAGGCTTTCTACCTGTCTGTGTAAACAGCGTTTGAGAGGCCAGGGATAATAGCAGCTCACCACCCATGCACCTATACAATAGGGTATGTTAACACTGCGTTTTTTGGGCCATTTTTTAGCACATTTTACGCACTGGAAAACAGCCCTTAGACAAGTTTCAAATCATTCCTCATTAAATATAATGTAAAATGCGCCTCTTCATTCACATGAAGAGTATTTTACAAGCGTAATTGCGAGCTGTTTTTTGGATGCAATTACGGCCGTAAAAATAAGTGTCATGTCAATTCTTGAGGCTTTTCGCTTGAGAAGTCCCCATAGTCAAAATATGCTTCAAAAACACTTCAAAATAGGCCTCTAATCAGGAGTTTTTTTAAGCTGATTTGGAAGCTGATTTTGAGGAGTAAATTTACATTTAAGATACACTTGGGTATGTTCACACGGCTGATTTTGACGCTGTTTTCGGAGCTGTTTTCAGAGCTCCCAGAGCAGCATAAAAAAGCCTCCAAAATGCCCCTAGTTCATTTTCTTTGATTCCTATGTAAAACAGCATTGTTGTTTAGACACAATGAGATTTTTACTCACGTTTTAGGTGCTTCTTTGGAAGCTGTTTTGAAAACCCCATAGGAATCGATGGAACGCTTCAAAATCTCGTCCAAAACCTCAGCACGTTTTTAGACATGTTTCTCGGCACGTTTTTCAGCGCAGTTTTTGCCCTGGCTATTAATTTGTATGGGTGAAAACAGTGTTGAAAACTTCATCCAAAACCTTGCCCAAAATCACATCCAGTCATCAAATACAGGTACAAATATTACCATCATATAATGTCTAAATATTACTTCCATAATGATATTAAACAAAGCGTAGTATATGAACACCACTATTATTCATGAAACCACTATACAAGGCCCAAATGATCATGTTACAATTTAACCACTGACATTACCACTACTAAGTGATTCAACAATATTACACAGTGTGTAAAAATGCCCACTATATAAACAGTGGTAACATATCGTATACCAAATTTAGAAAGTAGCTATGCAGAAAATAACGTTAAATACAGTACAGTTTGATGAGGTCTGTGAATTTAGATGCCCTTCCCCAATTTTACTTCTGGCTCAGAGTTCAGCAAACCTGCCTGCAGTTTACTACCCAGGCTTCACACTTTCCCAGCACCTTCCATATTAACACATCCTCTCCATCCTGCTACTATCCCAGTTTAATGCGTATCGCTGCCCTATTTGCCCGTGTTACCGTCTTTGCTGTGTTGCACAGCACCCCCAATGTTATCCTTTAGAAATAATGATGTTATAACTGTAATTATTCTCACATAATAGTGCCACACAGAAAGCATTCCAGAAAACAATTAAGTCAGATAAATAGTTATCTCGAAAATAATAGTCTAAGACAGATAATGACCCAGATAGTATTAGTGTACCACACGAATAGAGTCTAACTTTGTGCCCTTCAAAGCCATAGTGCTAATTCTTTTTTTTAATCTATCTAATGCCCATAAACAATAATAGCGCTCTGTTTAAGCCCCACATAGCAATAGTGCTACTCCTAGTATAATGTGGCCTGAAGCCTACAAAAGAGAGAATAACATAGCAGGGGTCCTATAGCTTCCTGCTCTGCCACAGGTTTAAACTGTATGTGTGTTCTAAGAACATTTATATGGTTATAAGTGGCATTACCCTGTATATCTGAGGCACATGGCCAAAAAGCTGGTGTTCTAACTCCTTGGGGAATTCTTATGAAGAAGGGGCACTAGTTAATTGACCACCCCACCCCATCACCTAATTAGTCTAAATAAATCTACTGCCCAAATAATTGCTGGGATTCTTATCTTTTATGGCCCTGTAGGAACTGGTAGTCCTGAGCATTCACCAAGTTTTCCACCTCTAATGTTGATCCTGTACACTATAGTATACAGCACTCAAACATCCCAATTTTGTATGACAGTCCAGATTCTAAAACTTCAAAGGGTTTACTGAAAGTCCAAAGAATAAATCCTTAGTTTTCTATATGATGAAAATTGCTAAATCTCAAGACAGCAATGGAGTACAACCTTGTCCCGCCAAGACCAGAGAGGGACAAGGAAAATTTGTACGAAGGACTCATCTGAGTGTGCAGTGCATGATGGTACTATCCTGCTGCATCCAAGCCTTCCTCTGTGTAGCCAAGATATCATTGATTGATAAACTGTTTAATAAAATAGAGATGACTCTGTAATTATGTCTCAGCCTATCCAAAGCAAAGTTAATAAGAAACAAACAGGAAGTGTAATTTTAATGACCAGTGTACATACCTTACCATTGTTTTCCGATAAAACATTCCAGTACCAGTGCTGTATCAGAGCTGTGCTTGGTATTGCAGCTTATTCCGATTAAAGTAAATGGGGCTGAATTGCAATATCAGACACCTTCTATAGGCAACAGTGGTGCTGTTTCTGGGGAAAAGCAAATGCATTTTAAGTCCAGCAATACAAACACGCCATAATGCTGCGTATCTATATCCAAGTATACAATATACTAATGTATTTGGAAAGAATACATTATATATATATATACACACACACATATATGAGGCAGAAATCTGCCTTGGGACATTGTGGGCCATTTGTGTTCTGAAAGTACGCGAAAGTAAGCATGTATTTTCAAAGCGCATTTGCGGTGTGCAACAGTGCACACTGTAAAGACGGCATCTAAACATACCAAAACCTAAAAGCATTAAATACTTTATTGAATCAAAAAAACAATACACAAAACACATAAGTATAAATAGCAATATGGATAAAGCCTCCCTTGGAACTACCTTAAATGTTTCATAAAAAGTATCCAAAACAATCAGCAATATGCATACAAATATCCCCACTCTGAATAAATCAATAGTAATATTGATATCAATAGCACAAAGCTGAGAATAAGATAAAAATAATACAGACCAAGGTATGAAAAACCTGGGGTTCCAGTGCCTCATACATTGGTCTGTATTGTTATTTTTTTATTCTCAGCTTTGTGCTATTAATATTTGTATTACTATTGCTATTCATCTATTCAGGGTGGGGATATTTGTATGCATATTGCTGATTGTTTTGGATACTTTTTATGAAACATTTAAGGTAGTTCCAAGGGAGGCTTTATCCATATTGCTATTTATACTTATTTGTTTTGGGTATTGGTTTTTTGATTCAATAAAGTATTTAATGCTTTTAGGTTTTGGTTTGTTTCTGCCGTTTTGATGGTTGTTTTGCAGAACCTAATTTGATATTTTGGGTATATTCTAATTTTTTGGTTTTTGTTGGTGTATGCCATTTAAACATACCCTAAGCTGATAGGAGCTGTCTATGACTAACATCTCTTGTCTAAAAGGCCCAATTATGAGGCTTTTACTAGAAACTCATGAGGGGACTAGATCAATAGCCAAATAGTCGTATGGTTGGATTTTAGTACAAGCATCTTTTAGTCAGTAACTTATATAATGGCAAACCACTTCCATGCATGTGTGCTTGATTGCAATTAACTGTATTGTCATGTGTTTTAGAAGTTATAATCAGTCTAAATTTCTTTAACTCCTTTCTCACTTGAAGCTGTGACCAAGAAAATCACTGCCCTGGAGAATAAAATCACTGTCTGAAGAAAATCTCTCCATTTGCTCATTTGATGTTCAGGATTCATCCTAGAGCTTCTTAACCCCTTATTTTCTTGAGGCTAAAGATCATTCCTCACTTTCTATCTACTTAAAGAGAGCCTCTATCCCTGAACTGTCACATGGATGTTAAAACACCATGGGTTGCTGGCGACTGGATTCTACCAAGTTAATTGTCAGACTTGTATCCTACGTGATGATGGGCGAACTGCATCCTGTAAACCATGTCAAACTGATACCACCTGTTCAGTTTTAGATGTAAAAAGTGCCTAGACACACATGTATATAATACAAATAAAAATAGATATATACATTATGTATATAGATATATATCTATAGATATAAGATATTTTTATATACATGTATGTCAAATAATTTCACATTTATATAAATCTATACAAAACTAAGTAATACATTAAACTGTGTGTATATATAAGTAAGCAAATTAACTATTCTAGAGACTCATATGTATCAAGTATTGCTCAAAGAGTAACCTAACCAAAAACTCAAAGGACTAACTTATGGTGCATTGTTTGGAAGGTAAATAGCTTTAAAGAGCCTATATGTCTATAACCACGAGGCTAAGCTAGACAAAAATGGCAAAGAGCGACCATTAAACACACACAGTAGTACTCTCCTTGCCTCCAGAATATGCATAGCAAAAGTTTTCATATTGCGTTATAGTGCAACACACATAAATATACGTTCTCTTATTGAACAGGCTTTCGAGCAAGAATAAGAAATATTGCACAGTATTTGTGACATCACAGTACTACTACATTGTAAAGTGCTGCGAAATTTGTTGGCGCTATATAAATAAAGATTATTATTATGTGATGGCACAATTCTTCCATTCGTATATTTATAACTAGATCTATACATACATTGGTATATGTATGTATACTTTTGGAAGGAACATTTGCTTTTCCTTGTTAAAAAATAATATATATAATGTATATATAATATAAATATTTGATTTTTTTATATTAAACACTCACTTTTCTGTCCTCATGAATCATGCATTCTGCTTGTCAAAGTGAGTTAATTTAAAATGTTAAACTGATTTCACTGCCAAAATAAAAAGTTAATTATAACATAACTGTACTTGTCTTGATGTTTAGCAGTCTTATCAGTGAAAACATATTAATGCTTACCTCTTAACCAGTTGTCCTTGGAGTGAATTCTCATTTCTGAAAGAACTGTGTTGTGATGTAATATAAGAAAGCCATACTTGCACAATGAATCCAGGGTTGTAGATAGTAATATATCGTTTTCCAGTCTTACCAGTTGTTACAGGTTCATCACGTCTAACCTATAACCCTACTGTGTTGATCCAGAGAAAGGCAAAACCCCTATGAGATAGATGTCGGATGCACACTTGTAGAGGAAAAATTCCTTTCCAACTCCAGAATAAAAATCTGGATTAATATCTCATCTCCAGAAATCTAGTGATCATGTATTGCAGTATTTTACTTTTCAAGCAAGGCATCCAGGAGCCTGCTTCCTAAACTTGTTAAATTTATCAACATCCAAACATCTTGTGGTAATAAGTTCCATAGTCTCACTCTTTATAAAATAAAGAATCCCCATCTATCATGACATCATCTCATCATCTATTCCTTCTTTCCTCTAGACATAAAGGGTGCCCCTTCTTATGCCTACAGGCCTAGTTGTAATAAGATGACTAGAAAGACCTGTGTGTCTTATAAGTGGACTGCACCTAAGACAACTACAAACTAAAACTCTGCTAACCTATCTTGGTTGCCCTCCTCTGCACCCTTTTCCTGCACCCTGCCCTTTTCAAAATGTTCCCAAAACTGTACATAAGCCAAGTGACTTGTATAAAGGTAAAACTATGGGCCACATGTATGAAAACTGTCTAGGTCTAAAATTCACTTTGTTGCTCATAGCAACCAATTTGAGCGCCCCTCTCATTTCCGCAGAGCACTATATGAAATGAAAAGGGAGCTCTAATTGGTTGCTCATTGCAACAAAGTGAGTTTGAGACCTAGACAGTTTTAATACATGTGGCCCTATGTTTTTGTCATGGGACACATATGTCTCTCCTACAGTATCCCATGATTTAATCTGCATTGGCAGCAATTGCCAGACAATGGTTGCAGAAGTTAAAGGGACACTACCATCAGAAAAACATATTTTTGTTAAAACCAATGTTCCCCAAAAACTTTTTTTTGCATTTTTTTTATTTCAGCAGTCCTATGCAATTAAAAATTACCTATCAAGTATTGTTCTTCTCTAGCTGTGTGAGATAACTTTTGTTTGGCAGGGCAGACTAATCTCAATTTACATCAGCTGCTATTTATCGCTACATACAATTGCTGATAATATTTACACTTTTCAGACTAGAGCTGACCAGAAAAAGGATCATCATGCAATCATCTGTGCTATGAGAGGAGCAATCAGAAGGGATGTCAGAGAAATGTAGATAGGGTAACTAAAAAAATTATTTAAAAAAAAAATATATCCAATTAAAAAAACATATAAAAGTTGCATATTGTTTATCAATATGTCAAAAGAAATATTTTGATTGTAGTGTCCCTTTAAAGGGGTTTTCCCACTTCAGACATTGATGACATATTGCTGGGATGTGCCATCAATGTCAGATAGGTTCGACTCCTACCTCTAGGACCTATCACACATTGATGGCATATCCTAACGATATGCCATCATGCATAGGCATATTTTTAGGGAGGATAGAGAGGACTGGTCCCCCACTTTTATCTGGGTGGAAGACGGTACCCCCAACATTTTAGCCACTTCAATAAAAATTAATCCATATGAAAGCATGAGAATACGGTAAGTGGGGTAGGCCAAAGCACAGAGGAGATAGAAGTTAATCCTTTACCTCCTATATTTCTCTGCATCTTGGGGGAACAGAGTAGGTAATAGCCTCAAGTGTCAGTGCAGAATGCAGCGCTGATTGGTAGAACAGGAGTCAGCAGGGGCTGCTTCACTAATCAGAACGCTGCTCACAGTCCAGCACACTCTGTATCTGGGTCTCTGTAGGTATCTTTCCCTCCCCTTGTATACCACTTCCACTATACTCAGCCCTCATCAGAGAAGAAGAGAAGCTTCTGCCGAATGAATCAGTGACCCCCTGCCACCACTGTCTATAGTGGGAGGAAGAAGCTACCGATAGTAACAGATTACAGGAGACAGGTAAGGAGGGGACAAGGATGCTAAGCGTTGTTTGTGTATGTGAGTAGGTTATGTACTATATATGTGAGATGTATATATATTGTACATACAGCCATGTGTTTAGTGTAAATGAATATATATATATATATATATATATATATATATGTATATATATGAAATGTGTGTTTATGTGTGTCCAGTGTGCGTATAAGAATATGTTCACACAACGTCTTTGTGGTCTATACTTCAGGGCGTAATTGTGCTGCAAGACACCCTGAAGTACGGACTGCGACTATGGTAATTCATAACTCTTATTATAAAATATGATTAACTTCTGTTTACCCTGCCATGTATTGTGCTTCAGGAGAAAGAAGTGGCATGTCACGTCTTCCCTGCACTTACGCCCCAGGGAAAATGAAAGTGAATGGGGCCAGTAACACAGCATTTTAGAAGTATAGACTGGCCAGCGCATACTTTTAAAACACCCGGCATATAGCAGAGTGCACAGTATGTCCCACTATATGCTGTGTGAACGTACCCTTAAGGTACGTTCACGCGTACCCTTACGCATAGTTGCGGTGTTGTGAGCTGCAAAACCTTACTTTCTGCAGCAACGTCTTTTGGCGTTGTTGCAGAAAGATGACATGCCGACGTCTAAAGTCTGTGGGCAATTGTTAAGAAGTTAATATATTGATGGTTGTAATAACTCTTTAAAAAGCAATATATTTCATAATTAATAAGACTTCTATGAAACCATGTAACTATTATAAGACTTCTACGAAACATTATAAGTATTAGCTTCAGACGTGCTCAGTAAGCAACAGCATATGTTAGTTTAAGCAGGTACTCATAAATTAAGATTACCTAAAATTTACCACATGCCATTTAAATTTCAGTAAATTATTCCTACACTACTCTCTAGCAACTGTGAACAAACTTCTCTACCAACAATTAGTCAACTGTGTGCTCAGTTAGGCCAATTACCTGATTTACTTCTCATGGACTTTATTTTTAAGCTTTAAAAGGGATTCCCAAAATTTATTTTTTAATCCTCCAACCACAGCTGGTTTCAAACTTACCTTTTATATGGCAGTAAGCTTAAGGAAGAGTAGAAAAATATAATTTATTACTTCTTTTATAAATTTATGATTTAATTTTTTTTATGTTTTAATTTTTTTAATTTTCTTTTTTTTCTTTGCGTGTGTGCCTTTTCCTTAGCTTTCCAGACAAATTTAATAACTTTGTGAGAATAACAATTCCAGCATTTGACTGACTGATTGTGGGGCCCCACCTTCCCACTGAGGACACTGTGATGCGGTCAGCCATCAATCCTACAGACAGATTGCTAATTATTTACATATCTTACGCTACATACAGTGCCTTGCGAAAGTATTTGGCCCCCTTGAACTTTTCAACCATTTGCCACATTTCAGCCTTAAAACGAAAAGATATAAAATTTTAATTTTTTGTGAAGAATCAACAACAAGTGGGACACAATTGTGAAGTGGAACGAAATTTTTGGGATATTTTGAACTTTCGTAAAAAAAAAAAAAACTGAAAAGTGGGGCGTGCAATATTATTCGGCCCCTTTACTTTCAGTGCAGCAAACTTACTCCAGAAGTTCAGTGAGGATCTCTGAATGATCCAATGTTGTCCTAAATGACTGATGATGATAAATATATTCCACCTGTGTGTAATCAAGTCTCCGTATAAATGCACCTGCTCTGTGATAGTCTCAGGGTTCTGTTTAGAGAGCATCATGAAGACCAAGAAACATACCAGGCAGGTCCGTGATACTGTTGTGGAGAAGTTTAAAGCCGGATTTGGATACAAAAAGGTTTCCCAAACTTTATACATCCCAATGAGCACTGTGCAAGCGATCATATTGAAATGGAAGGAGTATCAAAGATAACCATAAAAAGTCTCACTTAAAGTTTGCAACAAGCCACCAGGGAGACACCAAACATGTGGAAGAAGGTGCTCTGGTCAGATGAAACCAAATTCCAACTTTTTGGCCACAATGCAAAACGATATGTTTGGCGTAAAAGCAACACAGCTCATCACCCTGAGTACACCATCCCCACTGTCAAACGTGGTGGTGGCAGCATCATGGTTTGGGCCTGTTTTTCTTCAGCAGGGACAGGAAAGATGGGTAATATTGATGGGAAGATGGATGGAGCCAAATACAGGACTATTCTGGAAGTAAATCTGTTGGAGTCTGCAAAAGACCTGAGACTGGGACAGAGATTTATCTTCCAACAAGACAATGATCCCAAACATAAAGCAAAATCTACAATGGAAAGGTTCAAAAATAAACGTATCCAGGTGTTAGAATGGCCAAGTCACAGTCCAGACCAGAATCCAATTGAGAATCTGTGGAAAGAGCTGAAAACTGCTGTTCACAAACGCTCTCCATCCAACCTCACAGAGCTCGAGCTGTTTTCCAAGAAAGAATTGGCAAGAATTTCAGTCTCTTGATGTGCAAAACTGATAGAGACATACCCCAACTGACTTACAGCTGTAATCGCAGCAAAAGGTGGCGCTACAAAGTGTTAACTTAAGGGGGCTGAATAATTTTGCACGCCCACTTTTTAGTTTTTTATTCTTTACAAATGTTTAAAATATCCAATAAATTTCGTTCCACTTCACAATTGTGTCCCACTTGTTGTTGATTCTTCACAAAAAAAATAAAAGTTTGTATCTTTTTTTTTGAAACGTGGCAAAAGGTTGAAAAATTCAAGGAGGCTGAATACTTTCGCAAGGCACTGTATCTTTTTTCTTTATTACTTGATTTTTATATTAAAATAGTCTCATGTAATCTTCTTTGTTTAGTGATCAGAGTAGTCCATGTGCCTTTGTTAATTTTCTTTTTTTTCCTACTTTTTTGGCAACTGGTGATAATTACGAGTCAGTTCAGTGTGGGGAAGACCACCGTTGGAGATGTGTGATATGATCTGGTGGCATTTACAGCATAGTGATGCCGAGCTCCAACACGGAGATTTGGCTACAGATTGCCAGAGGTGGCCAATTTGCCTAACTGCCTAGGTACAGTTGACGGTAAGCATATACGTGTGCAGCCTCCATGATCAGGAACCATATTTTATAATTATAGGAAATATTTTTCTGTGGTTTTGATGGTGGTGGCTGATGTACGCTTCAAGTTTGTGGCTATAGAAGTCGTTGCCTATGGCAGTACATGGGACTCCAGGGTGCTGCTGATATCTGCTTTCGGTCGTACAGTGCTGCAAGATCAGCTCACACTACCACCTCCAAGACCGGTTCCCTAGACCACGGTTTCAGTTCCCTTTGTGTTGGTTGCAGAAGACACATTTCCTCGGATGACCAACATGCTGTGGTCATTTCCTCAGAGGGCACTGGATGTGTGGAGACTGATATTCAATGCCAGGTTAAGTTGTGCCAGAAAAGTAATCAAATGCACATTCAGAATTTTGTCAAATAAGTGTACGGTCTTCACGGGTGCATTGCAGTTGAAGGAGGAAAATGTGGATGAAATGTGGAAAAAGCGGCCTGTGTGCTACATAACTATGTCCGTGAGTATGAGACAAACAAGGATGTAGTTGTGGACACAGAGTCTATTTTTCAAGACTGTTCACTGACTTTCCCCATAAGGATTCTTTCTGAATCTTCAGTGCATGTGAGAGACACCTTCATAAACTATTTCATGAGTTCCGAAGGTTCAGTTCGGTGGCAATTTGCCTGCCTTCATGGTGTTAGCTCCTCCAGCACTGAAGGCTGACAATAGTCGTATATCTGTCTGCACTACATTACTAACATCAGTGTACTGAATGGACCCATTTCAACCAACGTAAAGGCCTCTTTTTTACTGTCAATCTGTATATTACAAATTTAAATTGTTATTTTGCTAGATTTTTGTCTTTATTTAGATTATTCAAAGTTGGATTTGTATCTGTGGTCAAACAACTTTCCTATTATTTGTTTGTAGAAATAAATGGCCAATAGCCAAAAGGAAAAGGACAGTAAAACGGAAAGAACAAGATTTAGAATTTAATCTTTTTTCTCTCTCTGTTTTTCTCTCTAGAGAGAAACATAAAAATACAATTTTAGTTCTATATTTAGTTGTTTCTGATCTACTGTCCAAAAAGGTCCTTTTGGCCCTTTATTACAACAAAGACATTTATTGACAGACATGTGATACTGTTGTGTATGTATCTATCTATCTATCTATATATATATATCTATATATATATATATATATATATATATATATATATATATTCATTTACACTAGACACATGGCTGTATGTACAATATATATACATCTCACATATATAGAACATAACCTACTCACATACACAAACAACGCTTAGCACCCTTGTCCCCTACTTACCTGTCTCCTGTAATCTGTTACAGTCGGTAGCTTCTTCCTCCCACTATAGTCAGTGGAGGCAGGGGGTCACTGATTCATTCGGCAGAAGCTTCTCTTCTTCTCTGATGAGGGCTGAGTATTGTGGAAGTGGTATACAAGGGGAGTGAAAGATACCTACAGAGACCCAGATACAGAGTGTGCTGGACTGTGAGCAGCGTTCTGATTGGTGAAGCAGCCCCTGCTGACTCATGTTCTACCAATCAGCGCTGCATTCTGCACTGACACTTGAGGCTATTACCTACTCTGTCCCCCCAAGATGCACAGAAATATAGGAGGTAAAGGATTAACTTCTATCTCCTCTGTGCTTTGGCCTACTCCACTTACCGTATAACCAAAAGAAATGTAAAATGGTGTATAATTATATATCTATATTATAATTTTGATAAAATTTTATTTCTATTACAATTCCACATAGATATGTAGGCTATTGAAAAGCATTGAAAAAGGTGAAATAACATTCTGTGTCGTGATATCACGGTGCAATATCTGTTCTGTTTAAGGGCATGTCCCCACGGCAAGGGTTTTCGGCCGGTTTTTCAGGCGGTTTGCGGTTTTTAAAACCGCCTGAAAAAACGGCCGAAAATGAGCACAATTGTGCTCTATGCAAAACCTGTGCAGCAGTCCCCACTGCACAGGTTTTGCCGTCAGACGGTTTTGCCGCCGGCGGTCCGCTCAGAAAACATTGTAGAAGCACAATCTTCCGTCCGGTTTCCCGACGGAAGATGTGCTCCTCAATGGGAGGGGGAGGGCTGTTCTCTGCTCATCACGGAGAAAAGCCGTCCCGCCCGCGGCCGTGGGGACGGGCACAAAACAGGACAAATACCTATTTGTCCTGTGCCGTGTAAATGCGCCCTAATTCTGCTACATCTATATGTAAGAATATTCTAGAATATCTTGAACCAAGATAGGAATCAGTAGCATAAAATCAAAGACATACACTCACCGGCCACTTTATTAGGTACACCATGCTAGTAACGGGTTGGACCCCCTTTTGCCTTCAGAACTGCCTCAATTCTTCGTGGCATAGATTCCACAAGGTGTTGCAACGATGCTCAATTGGTACCAAGGGGCCCAAAGAGTGCCAAGAAAATATTCCCCACACCATGACACCACCACCACCCGCCTGAACCGTTGATACAAGGCAGGATGGATCCATGCTTTCCTGTTGTTGACGCCAAATTCTGACCCTACCATCCGAATGTCGCAGCAGAAATCGAGACTCATCAGACCAGGCAACGTTTTTCCAATCTTCTACTGTCCAATTTCGATGAGCTTGGGCAAATTGGAGCCTCAGTTTCCTGTTCTTAGCTGAAAGGAGTGGCCCGGTGTGGTCTTCTGCTGCTGTAGCCCATCTGCCTCAAAGTTTGCCGTACTGTGCGTTCAGAGATGCTCATCTGCCTACCTTGGTTGTAACGGGTGGCTATTTGAGTCACTGTTGCCTTTCTATCAGCTCGAACCAGTCTGCCCATTCTCCTTTGACCTCTGGCATCAACAAGGCATTTCCGCCCACAGGACTGCCGCTCACTGGATGTTTTTTCTTTTTCGGACCATTCTCTGTAAACCCTAGAGATGGTTGTGCGTGAAAATCCCAGGAGATCAGCAGTTTCTGAAATACTCAGACCAGCCCTTCTGGCACCAACAACCATGCCACGTTCAAAGGCACTCAAATCACCTTCTTCCCCATACTGATGCTCGGTTTGAACTGCAGGAGATTGTCTTGACCATGTCTACATGCCTAAATGCACTGAGTTGCCGCCATGTGATTGGCTGATTAGAAATTAAGTGTTAACGAGCAGTTGGACAGGTGTACCTAATAAAGTGGCCGGTGAGTGTAGGTTCCCCATAGCAACCAATCAGATGTCCTCTTACATTTCATGTACTCCTCTAGGAAAAAGGAAAGGGCATCTAGAATTATTTGTTAAAGAAAACCTATTTGTTCTACTTCATACTACTGATACCTGAACTTTTCTATCCATAGTGTGAAAAAGAATGAATATGTTGCCCATAGCAACCAATCATAGCTCTCCGTTTATTTTTTACAAAATACTATAGGTTGGTAGCTGAGGGCAACAGAAACAGTCTTTCTCAAAAACAATTTGGAGTAATGAGGACCTACATTTTAGTTATGTATAAATAAAGTTGACACAACTTAAACACAAAATAATTGATAAAAATTTCCCATCCCCCACAACCCAATTCCAACCCTTTCCAACCCCCATCCTAACCCTTCTCCCCAACTTTAACTTTAAAAAAATATAAATTTAGAAATAAATTAAATGTTAAATAGTAAAGAGGGTCTAGGCAGAATTAATAATAGGCAGACACAAATAAAAAAAAATTAACTTAGGTCATGGTAGGTAGGGGAGGACAGATCGCAGAGGAAAGACTGTGGAGGTTGAGGTGGTGGTGGTGGCTGTTGGTACCCACTGCTGGGGTATTGGGGCATGCAAGTCCTGTACATAGGAGCCCCACCAGTGGGCAGATACATGGTTGGAGGAGGTGGAGGAGGTTCAGGAAGCATAGGCGGTGGAGGGGCATATGGGGGATGGAAAAAAAAGAGGGCTCTGTAAGGGCAACTTCTGCCAAGACCCTCTCTCGAAGTGCTGGTGGCAGAGGTGCACCAGGCATGCCTGTTATCCACCGCACAGAGGAAATTATCAGACTGATCTCCGGCAGGGGCTCCGGTGAGTAAAAGACTGTTGCCCCGGCGTGACAGTAGATCTTGAAGTCATCCAGACAATCAGAAGTTTACATACACTATATAAAAATACACATATGCATGTTTTTCTCACTTTTGGACGTGAAATAAGAATAAACCTTACCTGTGTTTGCTCATTTGTGATTGCCAAAATTATTTTTGTTTGCCAAATGCCAGAATACTGAGAGAGAGAGAGAGAGAGAGAGAGAGAGAGAGAGAGACAACCCCTTCATGTTGTGGGGTTGTTTTGCTGCAGGAGGGACCAGTGGACTTCATAAAATAGATGGCATCATGAGGAAATAAGATTATGTGGCAAGACATCAGCCTGGAAGTTAAAGCTTGGGCAGAAATGGGTCTTCCAAATGGACAATGACCTGAAGCATACTGCCAAACTGGTTACAAAGTGGCTTAAGGATAACCAAGTCAATGTTTTGGAGTGGCCATCACAAAGCACTGATCTCAATCCTATGGAAAATTTATAGGCAAAGCTGAAAAGGCAGGTGTGAGCAAGGCGACCTATAAACATGGCTCAGTTACACCAGTTCTGTCAGGAGGAATGGGCCAAAATTCCTACCAACTATTGTGAGAAGCTTGTGGAAGGATATCCAAAGGGTTTGACAATAGTCACACAGTTTAAGGGCAATGCTACCAAGTACTAATAAAATGTATGTAAACTTTTGACTTTTCAGAAAGTAATAAAAATGCCTTAAAATTATCTGGCATTTAGCAAATATAAATAAATTTGGTAATACGAATTGACCTGAAACGTGTAAGTGTTATTCTGATTTCATGTCAGATAGTGAGAAAAACCTGCAGATGTGTCTTTTTATATAGTGTATGTAAACTTCTAGTTTTAACTGTATGTCTTATTAGTTTGCAAATGTTACCAGCCCTGACTTCAAATTTGTTTGTCCACATTTTGTTTTTTTCAGTTTTTTGCTGCAAACAGTTGCTACTAGGCATAGGGTATGTTCACAAGTTGTAATTGCGGCGAAGTACGCCCCGTAAATACGGTAAAATAATTTATCAGGTTCCACACTCATTGAGTGCTGTGTAAAATCGTCATCGTCGTTCAGACATAATATTTATATTTCTCAGCACATAAGGGTATGCTCACACTGAAAATTGCAGCGCGCCCAATAGGCATTTATTAGTGCTGTTTAAAGCATCCGTTGGCCAGCACGTACATTCAACGTGAGGCAGCCCTCTGCCTAGTATACCTTTCTATTTCTCTGCGCATAAGCGCCCGAAAGAAGTTACAGGTCACATTTTTTGTACAGGCGTACATTATGCAATGTGGAATCCGATTATAAGATCACCGTTGTCTGAAAAATAATGGTGATTTTACTGGTACCATTCTATTTACCATATTTGCCATGTACTCTGAAAATACGGGCTGAGAAATAGAAATGTATATGCCTCAGGCCATTGTGGGTTGAAAGTACACGCTTGCAAGTGCATACTTTTAACAGCGTTAATGAAGGTGTATTGCTGCAATATGCTGTGTGAACATACCCTTAGAGACTCTTCCAGGAAAACAATATGGCCTGGGAATTTGAGGCTCTGAATCTATAACTATGTCAAGGGCATTTTTCCACCATCCTTAATTTAGCTTAGTCAAAGCCTAAGGTAACATAAGGTGTATTGACACTGGTACAGGACTTCTTGTACCATCTTTCTCCTTCTTTGGCAACACCAAGTCTGTCCAGCTCTTGTTGTCTTTTAAAGACTAAAGCATCATTTTTGGCTGAACTTTGGATTCTCACTAAGTAGATGCAGAAGACATGTCACCCTACTGTGCACTTTTTACAGGAGTATGCCTGCAGGTGAGCACTTTATTGGCACCATCTCCTTAGATGTTTTATTCACTGGTCTTATTATTAAGGGTTGTATGTTCATTCTGTCTTATAAAGATAACATAAGTTCCACTATGACTACGTCTACACAGCACAGGCTTTCCATCAGATTTTCTGTGGTTTGTAGTGGTTAGAAACCTCTTAAAATCTGACTGAGAGCTTTTCACATAGACTGCCTGAGACACTGCCCAAAAAACCACCGCAAAAACTTCAACAAAAAACTAAAAACCACCCAAAAAACGTGTCGGATACCCAGCTGCTTTGGACAAAATACTCAGGTTCAAAGCGGTCTTTAGGTTTTCGACAAGCTTTTTGGTCTATGTTGTGTAACCCTAACCTAAAGGTTCATTGAAAAACAAGGGCTTCAATCTGTTTAGATGGTGTTAATAATTCTTGTCTTTATTTACAATTAGATTTTGCTAAATCTTTACCATGTTTTTGCCCCCTTTTGCCCTTTAATGGTTGTCGCTCTATGTTTGCCCTACGTGAGGCAAGACATTTCCCTGACTGTATGATGTATCGTATCTATCATGATATCTTGATCAAATCTATTTATAACAAGCCAAGGTACATGCGGTATTAGTTATTACAGAATGCTATCTATCTGTTGTGCTACTGCTACAGATTTCTAATTTGATTGTACTTGTACTATGAATACACTGACCCTAACTCTTCTTTATATACACTACTGTATGATGATGATAGACACATACATAGTGAAATATATACAGTACATGTCTACAGTGTAAGCCAGGAACGTTTCTCCTGTGATTGATGTGAGGATTAAGACCCTAATTAAACCAAAACACACAAAGCCTGCGTCTAGAGTATACTGAGCTTGTCTTAATCAAACAGTTACAGCTCTTGCACAATGTCATAGATGAGGGCACCCATGTAGCTGTAAAGTACTTACAGGGACAGTTACACTGAGTGGTTGTAGCAAGGAATTTAATTATGCCTTGGATAAAAATATATTATTAAGCACAGTGGTAAACTCATTCTGTATGGTATAATACCAAAGGTAGTCAGATCATTATGTATTCTATTAAGCCATTTAAAGAACTATATTTGCAGGCTGATGATGGTGGCAATTCATACTTTGTTTGGTTAAAAGCAGCTATTGTGGCACAGTACAAGTGTTTCATGTTTCTTAGGGCATCAACCGACCTTTATAGACAATGCTATGAATAATATCAAGTGGAAATGCTATGTTAGTATTATTTTTGTACGGCCTAATACCTTTTGTGCAGCTAACTTTGAAGAGTACGATGACATTTTGTATCTAATTGTAATGGCTCTTGTTTTAGTGTTGCTGTAAGGCTATGTTCACAAGTAGTGTTGAGCGATTATAATCGACAAAGTTGAAATCGGCACGGTTTTTATGTTGATCGGAATTTTCCGATCACGCGATAATTTAGGTGAGAATCTGCGCATAATCTATTAATATCGCGCCATTTTCGGCGCTTCCTGTCATTTTGGCGGCCAGCAAATCAGCTTAGAGAATAGAGCAGGGTGAGCTGGGTGTGCGACATCATGACTGTGATGTGTATGGTTGTGATTGGCTGGAAAAATCACATGACCTCGTTTTACATAGAACAGCCCTTCCTGTTCAGCATCAGTGTGTGTCTGTGTCTCATAAGAGCAGGACGTGTGTCAGCTTTCTCCTCAATACAGCTCAGCGACACAGTTCTCTTTGTTCACAGAGACAACTATGCTTTTAGCTGTGAACATTAGAACATAGGTAGATTAGAGAATTTCAGTTTTTAGTTAGTTAGGCTGAGACTTTGAAAGAAGCATCTAGCGCTGTACAGCAGCGGGAGGGAATGGAGGAGGGGGGTATGGTGCGGGCGAACACAGGCAGACAGGCAGGCAGGCTTTTGAAAGGAGAGTGTATATTGTGCAGTCCAGACTGCTTTGAACCTGCATTGAAATGGCTTTTTATTACCAGTTTTTGGCCAGTTTTTGGTGAAATAGTACCTTGTATTTTGTGCAGCCTGTACTTATATTAGGATACAGAACTTTTCTAGTAACTGCAGGTGTATTTCATAGGTGCAAAATCCACCTTTTATGATCCGTACACAATTTAACCCCTTACCGCCAGAGCCCGTTTTGGCCTCTCTGACAGAGCCCCATTTTTTAAATCTGGCATCTGTCACTTTATGTCAGAATAACTTTTTGAAACTTTAACCTATCCATGTGATTCAGAGACTGTTTTCTCGTAACACATTGTGCTTTAAGATAGTAAGAAATTTTGGTCCAAAAAATGCTTGATTATTTGTGAAAAATATCAAAGTATCGTGAAAAATTTGAAAAATTTACCAATTTCAAACTTAAAAAATTTCTGCATGTAAGACAGATAGTTATTCCACTCAAAATAGTTTATAACTAGCATCTACCATATGTCTGCTGTAGTTTGGCATAATTTTTTTAAATGTCTTTTTCTTTTTTACGACATTAGGGGGCTTAGAAATTTAGTAGTAATTTTCAAATTTTTAAGAAAATTTGCAATATACATTTTTTAGGGACCAGTCCAGTTCTAACGTGACTTTGATTGGCCTGTATGTTACCTACCCACATAAAGGACTTCATCTAAGAAACTACACCCCTTAAAGTATTCAAAATAGCATTTAGGAAGTTTATTAAACCATTAGGTGTTTCACAGGAATTAAAGCAAAGTGGAAGTGGAATTTCAAAATTTCACTTTTTTTGCAGATTTTAAATTTTTATTCTTTATTCACTGTAACACAGTAGATGTTACCATGGAAATGCAGCTTAATATTGATTCCTCAGATTCTGATGTTTTCAGAGATAACCCATATGTGGCCCTGGTGCGCTATTTGGCTCAACCACAAGCTCCAGAATAAGAGGAGGACCTACCGGACTCTGGGGTCTCATTTTCATTACGATTTTATTTAGGGGCCATTCCAGGTTTGAGAACACCCTAAGGTGCTAAAACTTAATAAACTCCCCTAAAAGACCCCATATTGGAAACTACACCCCTTAAGGTATATATCCAGTGGTATAGTGAGCATTTCGACCCCACAAGTGTGTCACAAATTTTTTTAGCGTTGGGCTGTGAAAAATAAAAAAACATTTTTTTTCCAACAATCTGCAATTTTAACGGAAAATGTTTAATTTTTACAAGGAATCGTGGTAAAAAAAAGCCCCCAAAATTTTGTTACGCAATTTCTCCCAAGTTCGACAATAACCTACATGTCGGGTGTAAACTGCTGTTTGGGCGCATGGCAGGGCGTATAAGGGAGGTAGTGTTATTTAGCTTTTGGAACGCAACTTTGGTGGGTGCCATGTCGCATTTGCAAAGCCCCCAAAGTACCAGAACAGGTGAAACCTTTTTGAAGTCACCCCATTTTGGATTCAGCATCCCTCAGGGATCTCATCTATGGGTGTATTGTGCATTTTGGGTGCACAGGTATTCCATAGTTTGTTTTTTTTTGCATTGGGCTATGAAAATGAGGGGAAAAACGCAGTTCCGCCATTGTTTTTTGGGCTTCAATTGTACAGTGTTCGTCGTGCAGTGTAAATGACATAATAACTTTACTATAAGGGTCGGTACAATTGCAATTATATAGATTTTATATAGTTTTTTTATGTTTTATTACTTTTACACAATAGAAATAGGTCTATAAAAAATTGCGTTTTTATGTTGTCCTGTTCTGATAGCCATAACTTTTTCAGTTTTCTGTATACGGAGCTGATTATGGGCTTGTGTTTTGTGGAATGAGGTGAAGTTCTTATTAGTACCATTATGGGGGGCATATGCCGCTTTGATCACTTTTTATTAAGGTTTTTGTGAGGCATTTTGAACAAAATACACCATTCCTGGTAGTGTTTTTTATTTTTATTTTTTTACAGAGGTCACCATGCAGTATAACTGACATACTATTATTAATAAGCAGGTCGATACGGTTACAGCGATACCCAATTTTTATATTTTTTTCATGTTTTACTGCTTTTACACAATAAAGACACTTTTATTCAAAAAGGAGAACACGTTTTTGCATCGCCATAGTCTGAGAGCCATAACTTTTTTATTTTTCTGTGTACGGAGCTATGTAGGGGCTTGTTTCTGCGGGATGAGTTGACGTTTTTATTGGTATCATTTTTGGGGGACAAGACTTTTCGATCAGTTTTAAATCTGTTTTTTGGAAGGCAGGGTGAAGAAAATACTGCAATCTTAGTAGTGTTTTTTATTTTTATTTTTAACAGCGCTCACTGTGCAGTATCCATAACCAGTTAGCTTTACTATCTGGGTCGATACGATTACGGCGATACCCAATTAATATAGTTTTTTTTTAATTTTGAAGCACTTGAAAAAAAAAAGTGTTTTTATTGTGTTAAATAATATTTATGCATCGCTGTTTTCTGAGAGCCATAACTTTTTTATTTTTTCGTATACAGAAACGTGTAAGGACTTTTTTTGCTTAATGAACTGATGTTTTAATTGGTACAACTTTGGCGTTTATATGAGTTTTTGATCGCTTTTATTCCATTTTATGTGCTGCAGGATGTACAAAAATTGCAATTCTGTGACTGTTTTTTGTTTTTGCTTTTTACGGCGTTCACCGTACGGGTTAATTAATGTGACAGATTTATAGGGTGGGTCGTTACGCACGCGGCGATACCAAATATGGGTAATTTATTTATTTCTGATCTTTTTTGGGGCAATTGGCGTTTGTAAAGGGGAAAAGGGCGGTGTACGTGTTTTAATTTTATTTTTTGTGTTTGTGATTTACTTTTATTTATTTTTTACTTTTTCACATTTTTTTACCTTTCCCCAGTGGGGATTTGTAACAGCAAATCCCCGCTGGGGAATAGCAATCGTTGGATTGCTGTTTGAACAGGAGACCTGTTTACAGTATTACTGCTGTGGACAGGTCGCCATGGTAACTACTGACACCATGCCCACAATGCATTGTGGGCATGGTGACATCACCAGACTACCCGGATACATTCAGACAGCATCCGGGGAGTCTGGTAACAGACCAGTAGCGGCGCAGAGCGCCATTACTGTGCCGATTGTAGGCAGGAGGAGCTCACTCCTCATGCCTGCGGCTTTATTATCGCGACCATGACAGGTTGCGATAATAAAGCGTTAATCACCCGCGGCCGGAGCTCGCCGGAGCCGGGGGTGATGTGTCATGAAGCCAGCGGTAATTTGCCGCTGGTTCCATGTCGCGATTGTGCGCCGCTCGCCCGCAAGTACGCGCAACCGCCAAGACATATGCATACGTCCAATGTCGAGAAGGGGTTAATTAGGTTTTTTTCACTTTGGCGCAGGCCATTTTTGTTGAAAGACCCATCTTGTACTTAAAAAACCCATACAAAAATTTTTCAGTAATTGGTTTTTTTTTTCATAGGTGCAAAAACCACCTATTATTATCAGTACAAAATTTTTAATTAGTGTTTTTCTTTTTGGGCGCAGTCCAGTTTTGTTCGAAGCCCCACTTTTGTATTTAAAACAATGGGAATACAAAATTTTTTCTAGTCCCGCAGTTGTTTTTTCATAGGGGGAAAAAAAGACCTTTTATTATACGTAAAAATTAAATTGGGTTTTTTTTTCACTTTGGTGCGGGAAAGTTTTGTTAAAAGCCCCAATTTTTTTTTTGTTTTTTTTTTTTTTATTTTACCATATCAGAAATTTGCTAGAAATTTGGGCTTTGTATTTAATGGGTTTCAAAAACCACGTATTATTATCAGTAAAAAAATTTTAAAATTACGTTTTTTCCCACTTTGGCGCACCCCCCAGTTTTGTTAAAACTTACAATGGAAAACAGAACTTTTTTTGTCCCCGGGCAGGGTTTTTTAATGGGTGAAAAAAAACCCCTTTTTATTACCCCTTTTACACAATTAAATTGTTTTTTTTTTTAAAATTTTGGTGCAGGCCTTTTTTTTTAAAAGCCCCATTTTCTTACTTATTTTAAACCATCAGAAATTTGTAGTAAATTCCCTTGTTTTTATTTCATAGGTGCAAAAACCCCCTATTATTATAAGACACAATTTAATTACGTTTTTTTTCACTTGGCGCACCCATTTTGGGTTCAAATCCCCACTTTGTACTTACAAGGTCCAGAACTTTTCTAGCACCGCAGGTGTATTTCTTTAGGGCAAAACCCCCTTTTTATTATTCGACAAAAATTAAAATTTTTTTTTTGTTCATTTTGGCGCAGCCCATTTTTTGTTAAAAGGGACCCATTTTGGAAATTAAAAAAAACCATACAGAAATTTGCTAGTAATTGCTGTTGTTTTTAAAGGGTGCAAAAACCCCTTTTATTATCCGTAGACTTTTTCCAAATGGGTTTGTTTTTTTTTTTTATTGGGTGCGGCCCATTTTTTGTTCATAGAGCCCCCTTGGGTAAAAAATTTTTGAATACAGACATTTTTATTTTCTGTTGGTGAAATTTAAATTTGGTCCCAAAAACCCAATTTGTTTTCCGTATAACTTTTAAATAGCTGTTTTGGGCACGCTTTGGGGGCCCTCTTTTTTTTTTCAAATACCACGTTGTAGACAATTCGATAAAAAAAATTTTCTAGCAAAATTTGTTTTTCCCTTTGGAAAAAAAAACGAAAAATTTATCCGGTAATTTCTAAAACCTTTTTAATTGCCCCGGGTTTGAATTCATTTTGGGCGCAGATAGCGCACTTTAAAGATAGTTTTTTGATAACAAACCCAATTCCTAGCCTACTGGGCAGTTGAAAACCCCCCGGGGAAAGGGAAAAAGGGAACCTTTTTGATTTTGTCTTAGGGTTTCTTCCCCCAGACCGCTTTTTTCGGGGAAATTCGCCAAAAAAAATTTCATTTTCTAATCCTATTGGCTGGGGAAATTGGGGGGATTTAAGAATAGCTGTGTTTTTTGCCGTTTTTAATAGAGGCGTAAAAAACCCTTTTTCCAAACTTTCTTAAAAATTTTTTATTTTCGAATAGGGAGCGAAATGCAGGTGGTAAGCACAAAGAGGGGTGTAGCACATGGTATGGGTTACGAGAAAAGGGTTTTCCCCTTTCCATTGCAAAGCCCAAACAGGCAAGCCAGGGGATCGTCGGTTGCGGGAAATCGGGCCCCTGTTATCGCGGGGGGCCCACCCCCTTTAAATTTCTCGTAACGAACAGCGTCCCCAATCTGTTCTGCTTTTGGGTTAAAATGAAAACCTGCCCAGCAGTCTTCCCTTTCCTCGAAACCCAGTCAGGGCCACAAATGTCTAAAACACATCGTCGCATCTGCCCCAAAATAGGGGATTTAACTCATTGGTAGCAAAAAAAACACACCGTCCTGGGATTCGTTTAAATTTCCTCCCCTTTTTATTTAGCCGGGGTTTACACCCCAAACCCAAACAAGGCTTACAGTTTTACCTTGGGCCCAAAAAAACAACATATAAAGCCCTTTGTGGACACTCAAAATCTCTGGTATTCCCTGGGTGCGTTCCCACACAGTCAGGGGAATGGGGAATACAGGGGATGGCTAGGCTGCAGACGATTCCACCTTTGGCCCAGTCAGGCCAACTCCTGATGGGGAAAAACACACCACACCCTTTCCTGCTTTTCCCTTTCCTTTAAGTAGGCCACAAGAAAAGGCCGGATACATGGGAGTACCCAAACCCACCCTACCTTTGGCTGCCCAAAAAAAGCCTGACCCAGACCCACTCCCCTTTCCCAAATTCGGCTACCCGAAAAAAATTTCAGTATCCTATCGATACTTACTTTTGGGCTATCAGGTTTAATTAAACCAAAAAATTCAGAAACCTGGTGAAAACATATCGGCCATCCCCCACGGAAACCTCGTGCCCCTCCATACCCCCCCCTTTCCTAAAAAAAACCGTTTTCCCTTCTTTACGTCCTTTGACAGGGTAATCGGGCCAATATCCCTTTGTGAGGTCGAGGGTGCCTAAAAACCTCGCCGGACCAAAACTGCCCCTTTAATTCATCTCCCCGGGACATGGGGGTGGGCCCACCCAACGGGAGGATACTTAGTTGATCTGCGAAAAAACGTTGTTTTTTTTTCTCCCTTTTCTCCTTTTGGGCTTGGGCATAGCACTATGGGGCGGGGAACCCCCCAAATTTTGGACCTCTGATAAACCCCTATTTTTCCTAGCACCCTTTGTACCTCTTTGGAAAATACCTCGCGGCGGGCCTCAGGATCCTATAGGGCTTCGGGGTTTTACTCTTACATTGGGGTCTGTGAGGATTCTTGCCTACACAGGGGTTTTTTCCGGGGGAAATCGGTAAACGGGTCTCGTTTTCCTCGCGCGGGGGTTTGGTTTTCCGTACCCCGGAAGTAAAAAGTGGATCCTTTTGCCACCGCAAGCGATGGTGTAAGCCACGCCAGGGAAAGGGAATCTAAGTAGGCCCCGGTTTTTTTCACCAAAACCCGCCCAAAGCGGGATGGACTTGCTGCGGGGGGAGCCCTACCAGGTCGCCCCCCCCTGACGTGACTTGTTTGGATGGCAGCCGAGGTATGGGCACGGTGCAGAATCTTTCGGGCGGCTCGTATGGGGGGACAGGCAAAAGGGGTCAGGGGGCGGCACGGGTTTCTGGTCGTGGACGGATCAAGGTCGGGGCCCGGGCCCGGGAAAAAAGCGTGGTAAAAGGAACGGAAGCAAAAGGGGTACGGTACAGGGAAAACCCGGGAAACAAGGCTTAAAACCTTTCTCAAAAGGGGAAAAAATGGCAAAAAGATCCGGCAAGGGCCCCAGGAAGGGGCAGGTTTTAAATAAGGGGCTGCCCGGCAATAGAAATTCCGGTACACGGGCCCTTTAAATCTCATAGTCCCGGAAACGGGGCGCGTTTAAGATGTGGGGAGGGCGCGCCCGGGAGGCTGAACCGCAACAGGAGCGGGCCGGGTAAGTAGGAAAAAACCCGGGCCCGGGCCCCGGGTGAGGGGGCCCAAAACCCCCCCGTCATGCGGGGGGCCCCGGTGCCGCCGTACGGGGGCCCCGGGGTGTGCCCCGATTGGGGGGGGGGTCGCGGGCCCAACCCGGGTGACAGTACCCCCCCCCCCTTCGGCCTCCCCCCCCTTCCCTTGGTCCGGGGGAACCTCTGAATTAAACCCGATAAAAGAAAAATTGTTTTTTTTGGCCCCCCGGGAAACCCTGTCTTGGGGGCCCAAAACCCCCCCTTCCAGTAAAATGAAAAAAATCGTTTCCCTTGGGGACCTTTTCCATTTCAAGAATCCCCTTTTACCGTAAAGACATTGGTGGGTTTTCCCCCCCCCCCCCCCCCCCCTCAGGAGGGGTGGAGCAAGTACCCTTGAGAAGCGATTAAGGCGACTGGTTTTAGAAAGGGAGACAGGGAAAAAAGGGGTTTTCGGGCCCCTCATGGGGGGGGAAAAGGCAGAGCTTGAAAAGCTATTTTTTTTAAATGCGCTTGAGCACTCGAAGGGCCCCAGGAACCGGGGCCCCCAGCTTAAAAGGGGGAAACCTTGAAAGTATAAATTTAGCCCCCCAAACCACACCTTGTTACCTGGAGAAAAATTTGGGGGAGGTCTTCGTTTTTTGTCGGTTTGAGCCTTGGTGGGGGCGGAGGCCCTGGGTAGCGAAGGCGAGTTTTTTCCCAAATTTACTTCGGTCCGGGCCCAGCTTTTCCACAGCGGGAACCTCCGAGGGAAAGAAGGGGGAGGGGTGGGGGGGGAAGTCCCCCGTAGACAAAAAAAAGGAGCAGCACCAGCAGATTCCGATTTTCCAAGGAGTTATATAAAAAACTGGGCCCGGGGGCAACAAAGGGGCCCAATTTAAAACCTGGCGCGGGGGAGAAAAAGTGGCGCAGGAAAAAAAAACCTAGGGTCTTTTTTTAAATCTCTTTACCTGCCCATTGGACTGGGGGGTTGGTAGGCCGAAAAAAAGGGTCCATTTTTCTTTTGTATTTTGGTTACAGAGGGCGCCAGAATCTGGAGAAAAAATTGCACCCCGGCCCCGACACTTGTGCCGGGGGAAAACCCATGACCCCAAAAAAATATAAAAAAAAAAATTAGATTTGGGCCCAAGGGCAAAGGACTGGGGGTTGGCCCGGAAGGGAAAAAAGTGGGACACCCTTAAAAAAATCGGTCAGTAACCCCCCAGATCACGGTGTTCCCAGGGGAAGGGGGGAGATCCTGAAAAAAATCCAGGGCCACAGGGGGTCCAAAGGGGACAGTGGGTATAGGTAAAAGGCAGGAGCAGACCTGATTTGGGAAAAACCCGGGGGGAGACTTTTTCCGGGCACAGGAAGCGCACCTCCCCAAATTAAAAGAACATCCGGGGCTGGTGGGCCCAAACCAGAAAGAATCGGGAGTTGGAAGCAGGGAGACCCCCGCCATACGGGAGAAATTTGCCCCCATGAAAAATATCTTTTTCCGAAGAGCTGGAGGAGGGATGTCTTCCCGGGGAAAGGAATGCGTTTTTAGACCCTATTTGGGGCGGCAAAAAATGAGCCGATTTGGAGGGATAATATGCCTTTGGAGGGGGATCGTTCCAGCCCACATCCGAAGCCCCCCCGGGAAAAAAAAAAGGGGAAGGGTGTGGGCCCTTTGACTTTTCTTTCCCGCTGGGCAAAAATAAATAAAAAATTTAAAATGGGAGAAAAAAGAGCCCAAACGGCCTGGCGTGGTTTTTAAAGCGTTGGGCATTTGGGGAGATACGCAGATTTTTATGGTGGTTAATAGATGCGACGGGGTTTTAGAGCCCCCTCCAAAAAGGATCCCGCCACCCCTTCCCAGAGCCAGTTTGGAGGGCCAGCTTTTTCCCGATCCCCGATAGAGTAGCCCTTTAAACCCGGGGAAAAAAAACCTTTTAGAAAAGAACCCGAAATTTGGGGGTTTTCCCTTTTGGGGCCCTTTCTGGGAAAGTAGGGCCGGGGGCCCCCAAAACCGAGGAGGCGCCCGCCCCTTCGAGTAAAAAAGGGTTTGTTAAAGTTTTCGGGCCGAAAAGAGAAAGGGCCCGCAGAGGCGAAGGCAAAATTTTAACTTAAAGAAGGCTTCCTCTCCCGCTGGTGGCCAGAGTTTTTAAGGAAATTTGCTTTCTTTTTGGGTTAAAACCACTAGGGGGAACCCCAAACGGGGAAAAAATGGGGTTTAAAAAAATCCCTGTAAAAATTTGGGGAAAAAACCCCCGGGAATTTTGTAGGGCTGGGAGCCCCACGGGGCCGGCCCCCTGTGGGGCCCGGCGGGCCCAAACTTCGTTGGGGCCAAAAAACAAGGCCTTTGATTGTCAAAAGGGATGTACCCAGGAAGGGTTTGGCTCTGCTGTTTAAAACCCTGCACTTCTAAAAAGTTTGGCATAGAGGGGGGGCCCAAAAAGACTCTGAGGACCTGGCCCAGTGAACTTGATGGGTTTTAAAGGTGGGGGGAAAAAAACCAAAAATTTTCGTCAAGATACCCCAACCCGCTTTGGGTTAAAAGGGGCCCCCGGAAAAATTAAATTGACAAAATTTCTTGAAAAAGGGGCCCGGGGGCTTTCCCGAGCCCAAAAGGGCTTTACCGGTACTCGAAGGGGCCCGTCGCGGGTGTTGAAGGGGGTTCTTCCATTCATCCCCCCTCCTTTACCCATTAGATTATAAGCCCCTCGCAGGCCCATTTTTGAAAAGGATTTCCCCCTCTTAAAAGGGGTAAAAAAGTTCCGTGACCCAAGGGCGGGGGGTTAGCGGTTCTTTACCTTAATCTTTTTTGAGGGCCTCGATAGAAAAAGAAAAGGAGGGCCGACTCCCGCCTTCTTAGCCCCGAAGAAAAACCCGGCCCCAGGGGGGGGAGGAGGACTTGCGGAAAAAACCCCCTCTGGGAATTCTCCTTGATTTTGAAGACAAAAAACCCAAGGTTTTCAGGAACCCGACAGGGGGTAAACCCTCCCAAATTGGAGGAAAACCCCGGGGGCAGAAGACAACGGGAAACAGTCGAAATGGGCGATGGGGGCGGAAAACTTTCTCAGTTGTTTCTGGGGAAAGGCGTCTGAAAAGGTTGGAAAGGGGTTTGGGGGGGGGGCCCCGGTCAGAGGCTTAGCCCGACCCCGAAAAAGGCGGTAAGCCCCGGGGGAAGGTGCCCCCAAAACAGCGAGACTGACACTCCGAACCCCAACTTAACTTCCCCGGGGGGGGGGCTGCCAATCGGGCACGGGGGGGGCATTGCAGCCAGGGGAGACCCAGGAAAAGGACGAGGGGGAAAGGGGGTAGTAAAAAAAAGCAAGTCTCTCCTTGCGCACCCCTATTTTAAAGGGACCGGGGGCTCAGTTGGGAAATAAAAAGGACCCTTTGAGAATCCCCTTCCACTGCCAAAGGGGATGAGTGGGGGTTTTCTCCAGGCGGATCAAGGGAGGTTAAAGGCGGGGGATACCAGGGAAAGCCTTCCAAAAAAAATTTCCGGCAAAAGCCGGGACCCGGGAAAACAGTGGGCCGGAAACTGGGTCCGGCCCCCGGGTTGCCGCCCGGACAGGGGCATAGTCAGGGAGGAGGGGTTTGCTCTCAAAAAAGGGACGCCTCCCCAACGTACCCCTAGGTCCCCCCCGTTTCCCGGACGCTGGGGCGCAGGGGGGCAGGCTGGGGAAATGGTTTTTTGCACTCCCAAACAGTACAGCCAAAGATTCTCCTCACGTTTCTGTTTGGGCTCATTTAAAAGACAGGTGGGCCCGACCCACCCCCATGGCCCTTCGGCGGCAAGGGTGGCGGGGGCAACGGGGCCCCTTTGAAATACGGGGGCCAGACAAAGGAAGACAAGGGGGTTACTTTTTTCCCTTCCCTTGCCGGAGTTCCTCCGGGGGCGTTCCGAAAAAGGGAAGTAAAATCCGGGGGCCCCAGGGATTAAGGTCACTAAAGGGAAAAGACGGGGGACCCCCGGGGCGGATAGAGCACCCTTTTAATCCCGGCTGGAGAGGCCCTTCTTAAAGGGTGGCAGTAAGGGCCGTTTTCATTCCACGATAACTGGGGTGGCCAAAGTGGGGAAACGTAGGGCAAATAGGCCTACAGTGATTTCCCCTTTGGGCGCAGTTTTTAGCAAGGCGTTCTGGGCAGACGGAACCCGGGGGCCCCAAAACCCCCCCCGGGGGGGGAAAAAAAATTTTTTTGGGGGGGCCCGGGGGGGGGGGGGTTTTTTGGGGAAAAAAAGGGGCCCCCAAAAACCCCCGGGGGGGGTTTTTTTTAAATTTTTTCAAAGGGGGGGGTGGGGGGGGGGGGGGGGGGGGGGGGGGGGGGGGGGGGGAGGGGGGGGGGGGGGGCTGAGGGGGCGGGGGTGGGTCTGGGGGCGGGGGGGGGGGGGGGGCTGGGGGGGGGGGGGGGGGGGGGGGGGGGGGGGGGGGGGGGGGGGGGGGGGGGGGGGGGGGGGGGGGGGGGGGGGGGGGGGGGGGGGGGGGGGGGGGGGGGGGGGGGGGGGGGGGGGGGGGGGGGCGGGGGGGGGGGGGGGGGGGGGGGGGGGGGGGGGGGGGGGGGGGGGGGGGGGGGGGGGGGGGGGGGGGGGGGGGGGGGGGGGGGGGGGGGGGGGGGTGCGGGGGGGGGCGGGGCTGATGGTCGGGGGGGGGAGTGTCGGGGGGCGGTGTGGCGGGGGCCGGGCTCGCGGGGGGGGGGGGGGGGGGGGCGGGGGGGGTGGGGGGGGGGGGGGTGGTGGGGGTGGGTGGTCTGGTGGTGGGCGGGGGGGGGGGGGCGGGGGGGGGGGGGGGGGGGGGGGGGGGGGGGGGGGGGGGGGGGGGGGGGGGGGGGTTTAAAAAAGGGGGGGGGTTTTTTTTTTTAAAAAAAAAAAAAAAAAAGGGGGGGGTTTTAAAAGGGGGGGGGGGGGGCCCCAAAAAAAGGGGGGGGGGGTGGGGGAGGGGGTTTTTTTGTTGGGCCCCCCGGGGGCGGGGGGGGCCCGGGGGATTGGGGTTTTTTCCCCTTGGGGGGGGGGAAAAAACCCCCCAAAGGGGGGGGGGGTTTTTTTTTTTTTTAAAAAGGCCCCCAAAAATTTTTTGGGGAAAAATTTCCCCCCAAAAAAATTTCCTTTTTTTGGGGGGGGGTTCCCCCCCCCCCTTTTTAAGGGGGGGCCCCCAAAGGGGGGTTTTTTGGGGGGACCTTTTAAAAAAAAAAGGGGGGGGAAAAAGGTTTTGGAATTTTGGGGCCCCGGGGGAAAAAAATTTTTTTGGCGAAAACCCCCCCCCGGGGGGGAATTTCCCCCCCTTTTTTTTGGGGTGACCCCCCCCCCTTTTCCCGGGGTTTTCCCCCCGGGGCCCCCCCCCAAAAGGGGGGTTGGGGGGGGAAATTAAAAAGGCGGGGGGGAAAAAGGGGGGGGGGACCCCCACCCCCCCCGGGGGCCTTTCTTTTTCCCCCCCCATTGGGGGGGGCCAACCCCGGGGGTTTTTTTTTTTTTTTCCCCCTTTTTTTCCCCTTTTAAATTCTCCCCCTTTTTTTGGGGGGGGAAAAAAAGGGAAATTTTTGGGTTTCTTTGGGGGGGCCCCGGAAACCCCCCCAAAAAAAAAAACCCCCCCAAAAAATTTTCCCTTTTTCCCAAAAAACCCCTTTCCCCCCCCAAAAAAAACCCAAATTTGGGGGAAAAAATTTTCCCTTTTTTTTTTTGGGGGGGGGGGGCCCGAAAAAATTTTTTTTTTTTCCCCCCTTCCCAAAAAAAAGGGGGAAACCCCCCCCCGGGGGGTTTTCCCCCCCCCCTTTTTTTAAAACCGGAATTTTTTTTGGGGGGGTTTTTTTAAAAAAAAGGGGGTTTTAACCCCCCCTTTTTTTTTCCCCTTATTACTAACTCTGTCTCCGGGGTTAAAAATCCCTTTATCCTACAGCCCCTTTATAGCCCCGGCCGAGTTCTTGTCCCTAAGAAGATCTCCTTGACGTTTGGGCATCACTCTTGACACCCTCTCCTCATTTGGGGAACTGCTCCCTACTCTTATGGGGGCGACCTCACCTCCCAAGTTCCTTGAAAACTTTTAAAAGTCCCCTGGGGATCCCTCCCATAAAAAACTCAAAGGGGTGAGAACCCTGTGGAGGAGGGGGGTTTCCCTTTAATTGAAAAGGCAAAAGGCAGGAGACAGTCCCCAATCCCCCCCCTCCTTCTCACCCTTTCCCTAGAGGCCTTCAAGGCTTGTTAAAACCTCAACAAGACCATCCTTTAGGATGTAGACTGATGTGCGCACTGTGTCACTTTAAAAACTTTGCACCTCCCTCATTACCTTGGACTGAAGGGGGGTTCCCGACCATCAAGATCCCTTGGGAATTCCGTTGGGAAAAGACATCAAAAAGCCCTTTTGCAATTTTCTGGGATGAGGTTCCTGGGGGGATGGCCCCGGAAAAGGGGGAAAATCAACAATGACCAGGATGTATGGGATCTCTCGTGACTTCACCAAGGGCCCTACCAGATCCACGCTATCCTAAAAAAAGGGCCCTAAATGATTGGTGGGGCACCAGGGGGGCTACAAAAATGTGTTAATGGAGAGGTCCCCCGGGCAGGTGGGACAAAAAATTGGCAAAAACCCCTAATCTCCCGATAACACCGGGCCAATAAAATTTTAGTATCCTCTTGAGCTTTTTTGTTCCCCCTTAATGACCCCCAAACCAGGGGTGTTGGCCATATCCAGGCCCTACGCCTATAGGGTCCCGAACCAATAACTTCTCTACCCACTTCCCCCTTTTTTGGTGCGCTATAACAATTGTATGCAGGGCAAAAGCGGAAACCGTCCTCAGCCCCCCACCCTTTGGGGGGCCCCTTTTAGAACCGACACGTTTCCCGTGCCCCCTTTTTGGGGCAAGTCCCCGCAGTTGGGCGGGACCAAAATTTTTATAAAAACCCCCCCCCCTCAGGGAAGGCCTCGATGGAATTTTTCCTATTATCTCCTACCCCGGACTGAAAAAAAAAGGGGAAATCGGGTTTCTTATGTCCCCCCCCAGTACCTGGTCCAAGCACCGGCGGGAATTGGGAGAGACATTTTTGCCCAGGCCCGAAAAAAAGGGCATTTCGGGCCCCTAAAAAATCGTGCAAAAACTCTGCACCACCCCAACATTTGTGAAGGTCCCCCAGCCCTTTTCAAGTTTAACCGGGCCCCTGGGGGAAACCCTTTGTCCCCCTGGATACAAGTGACCCCCAATTTTTTTCCAGGGACCAACACTTTGGGAGTGAGGCCGATATGAGAGGATAAACCCCTGAGTCCAGTGCCGAACCCTGGTGCCATTTCTGTAACTTTACATATCGGGTTCCTCCCCATTGGTTGCTCCGCGCTGCTGCGGGATGTGGGAAAGAGGGAACTGCGGGGGGTTTGGAGCAGCCATGGGCTCTGACGGAGCGGACACTGACCGCTTAGTCCCGGGCCCGCATCTCCAGCACACAATATCCCTGGGCATTCCCTTTAGGCAGGACTGGGCCCCCCTGGCCTTGGTACGACCCTTCCCGGGGGGTCTGGCCCCTGGCTTCGGTAGTCCCAGTCTCTCCACCCTTCCGTAAGGGGGTTTTCGGTTCCCCGGGGCCCCCCCGGGGATCCTCCATAGCGGAACCCTTCACAGCCCCCACATTCCACGGCCGTTGGGGAAACCACCCCCCCCCCAAAACCCAGCATTTTCAAATGGGGAAGGATGCTTTAAATCGGCCCCATAACCCTCTCCGACCATTTGCCCCGGGACAAAAAAAGGGCTGCAGCCTTTTTTTCATAAATTTGAAAAAAGTAAAATAGCTGAACCTGGGGTTTGACCTTACTGTACGCCCACGGGTGTACCCCCAAGGGCGGGGACCCAACGAACACCCAGACTGCCGGATCTCCGTTTTTAAATTTTTTAGTACCTTTTGCATCCTGAAAGGCAGGTCGTTGGCCTTTTGGGCTCCCCGTTAAAAGGGGGCCAGCACCCGCCCATGCCCGGCGTAGCGCCCTCCCGGTGGGAAACCCGTTCAAACACCGTGAGGAACGCCTCGATGTCATTTTCAGGGTCAACTTCGGAGGGCTTCCCTGGGGCCTTCTACCCCGATGTCTCAGTGTTGGAAGGGGTTTCCCGGGCCCCGCACGGCATCCGTAAATTCCCCTCTGCTGCATCAGCAGTGGTTGGTTGCTTGCTGCACCTGCTGGCTTCATATGAGCCTTTTGCTGCTGTTCTGTGGCTTATTTTCTGCCCGTATGGCTTCCGCATAGCCCTTTGCTGCTGCCTGTGGTTTGCTGCTGTTGCAGATTCCCGAACCAGGTCTTAATGGCTCCCCATTTTTTGCAGTTTTTACTTTGGGTTGCTCTGTGCTTTGACCCAGGACATGTAAGGGGTCATTCCCGCTCCCCAACCACTGTGGGAGTACTCAGTGGTAGCAAAAAAACCAAAGCCGGGCATTTTGTTTTAAAATCTCTCGCGTTTATTTAGCCAGGGTTAACACCAAACCCAAAAAAAAGGTATAAAGGCTTAACTTCACCCCACAAAACAACAATAAAGTCCTTTTGTTCACCACAGTCTCTGGTAGTTCCTGGGGGCGTTTTTCCCCCCACGTCGGGAAAAGTGGGATACAGTGGGTGGCTGGTGCAGCACAGACTTCCACTTGGGCCCAGTCAGGCCCCCCCTCTGACTGGAAAAACACACCACACCAGCCTGCTCTTCCTGCCTTAATAGGCCACAAACCCGGGCCCGGTACTGGGGGCACCCACCCACCCTACTCATTGGACTTCCAGGAAAGCCTGACCCTTCCAGGGCCCTTCCAGCAGCATGCAAAACCAAAAAAAAAATTCAGTATCCTTCGATATGAGTAGGATTTAGCTTTTCCACCGAGATCAAAACCTCGGTGAACTTTTCGGCCTCCAAACAGGGATCCGTGCCCCTCACACCAACAAGAAGCGAAGGCGCCCCAATATCAACTCGTGTACCCCCATTTGGATAATCCATTTTCGTAGACCCCTTTATGACAAAAAAGTGGGTTTGGGGGCAAAGGGATTTAAAGACAAGAGGCCAAAGGAGGGTTTGTCTGCTCGACGCCCCTTTTTGATTCCCCTTTAGAGGAGGAAAGGAAGCCAGTCAAACAGCAAAAAAAACCTGGGCGGTCGGGAAAACGCCTTTCAGTGCCCCCTTGCTTCTAGCCCGCGTCCTGGATGAGAATGTCAGGACGACCAAGTCACCTGGTTGAGAGATGATGACGCAGCGGGTCCAAAGGGTCCTTTCAGCAAATTTGCTTGCGGGGGCTTTCACGGACAGGGGGAAGACGATGGGTATTCATACGGGGTCCCCCCCTCAAAAAGGAGAGGACGGTCGCAAAACCGCTGAGATGATCCCCACCCACATCGGGGAACACCGCTCCTCCTTTCGCCGTCGAAAGGTAAAAAATTCAACCCGGGCCCTTTTTTCGAGCAACCCTTATTTCACCCTGCAATGCATATGCCCCCTTTGACGTAAACAGTGAGAGCGATTACTGAAAAACGCAGGGGGTCGATATCGATACGGCAATTATCAGTGATTCCCGATATCGAAAAAAGATTTCCCGTGACCATTAAACATGGGAAAAAACACACCTTATTCAAACACCCAAACAAGCTGGAAAGCGGGAATTAAACCACAACAGTCAAATGGAAAACGTGCTACTCTTGGGGAACACACTTATTATAAAAAAACCACAGAAAAAAATCACAGCCATTCACATCCCTGTCTTTACCACAGCATGACCCCTTTAAACCTGCATGACCCACAAATTAAAAAAAGGCCCAAAGGCATATGATTTGAACCTCATTTTACTTTTATGGACATTTACATCCCCGTCCCGGAACCCGCATGACCCTTAAACCTTTGACCTCCCGATTTAAAAAAAAGCCTAATAAAAGGGGTCCTTTGAACCACCATTTTATTTAATGGAATTGACTATGCCTGCTTGGGCCACAGTATGACCATTTAAACCCGTCTGACCCACAATTAAAAAGTGCCGAAAAAGGAGTCTTTGAAAACCACCATTTTATTGAATGGGACATTGTATCCTGTCCTGGACCCATATACCATTAAACCCGTCTGACCCCCCAAAATAAAAAGTCCGGAAAAAAAGGGGTCTTTAACCCCATTTTTAGTTGACTGGGAAATTGAATCCCTTCCGGGCCACAGCATGACCCCAAACCTGCATGACCCCCAGATTTAAAAAAGGGGCCGCAAAAAGAGCTTTCAACCACCATTTTAGTTTCCTGGACTTTACTTTACCTTTTCTGTACCACAGTTGACAAATAAAAACCCGTCTGCCCACAGATTAAAAAAATGCTGGGAAAAGGAGGGCTTTGAACCACCATTTTTGTGAAAGGACATTGCATACCGCCTGTACCACAGTATGACCATTAAAAACCCGTCGACCTCCAATTTAAAAAATGCCCAAAAAGGGTCTTTTTGAACCACCCTATTAGTTTAACTGGGCTTGACTTGCCTGTCCCTGGACCGGTATACCATTAAACCTGTCTGACCACAGATTAAAAAATGCTGGGAAAGGGGTTTTGAACCACCATTTTATTTTGAACTGGAATTGCTATATTTTCTGTACCACAGTATGA